>NW_023590909.1:5073776-5145905 GCF_014843425.1 Jatropha curcas | reverse complement strand
TATGGTTTGCACTACCCTTCATCGGCACCAGGAGCATCTTTCGCCCTCTGGGGCAGCTTTTTCTTTCATTTCTGCTGCGCTTACATCTCTCAGCATCTCTCCTCTCGGCTTCCTCCTGCATCTTCGCTGCTAGCAATGATTGGAGGAATCCTCCGCCTGGACTTTCTGCTCTGGAGGATCATCTTTGAAGCTTCTGCCCCAGATCCCGAGAAAGTTCAACTTCAAACGATCTGGCGGATACTGGTCTAGGACCATAATTTGACGCCACTATCCTGCTTGAAGCCATGCTATATCAAAATTGTGTACCATCCACTTATAACTTGCTCAAAGGAAGTCTCTGGAGACTTGGGATAAGGATACTGTAATCCTCGAAATCTCAGCTATCTTTATTCAAATCCTCCAGTTCAAGCTCACACTGAGCTTCCCTTTTTTGAGTACGGCCATAATCTTTATGTTCGAACTGGCTGTTCCTTCCTCAGAAACTCCTCCGGATATGCCTCATGGGGTAAAGAAATCCTGTTCAATCTCGGCTCTTTTCTCAGGAGAGCTAACTCGGAGACTGAACTTCACACTTCTCTTTCGTCCTATTCTTTGAGTACCCCAAACCGTATAGGTGCTTCTGACCACTTAAAGATGGCACTGGTTCAAACCTGCCTTGTAAATCTCGGCCTAACCCGTTGTCGTACTTCCACTGCATTTTCTTCATCATCTTTCGGGAGAAAGGGCTCATCCTATTAACTGCATTTTTCTCTTCAGTGATTATAATATTGTCAATTATAGCCACTTGAAATCCAGATAAGGGCACAGCTACCTCTAAATCTTCCACAGCAGCCACATTCAGTTCTTCCAGAGCATTAATCGTTACAACATCAGTGCCCCAAGGTATCTTGACATTTCTATGCAATGTGGATGGAATCGTACCCAAAGGATGAAGCCATGGCCTTCCTAATAGCAAAGCATAATTAGCCAAGATGTCCAAGACTATCACTTCCACCCAACTCTCTACTACTCCTGTTGAAATCTTTGCTCTGAATATTCCTTTAGCACTACGCATTGGTGTTATCATAAGCTTTTTACAACCATGGTAGATGGCGTCGAGCTCCGACTCTTCAATCTTGGATGGATACATTTTTTTAGCGGACAAATGACATGCTGGAACCCATATCAACCATCACATTACGACGGGTCTCTCTTCCATTAACACCAACTTGGATGTATAGAGGTTTAAAATGGTTCCTACCTTCGGGAGGAAGATCAGAATCGAAGAAAGTTACCTCACTTATCTTGCACTGCAGCACGTTAATCATATCCACACTCTGAATTCTTGCAGGAACTCTAATGAACGTCATAGCCTCCAACAGAGCTTCTCTGTGTTCTTTCAAAGCTATCAATAAATCCCATAATGAGATGTCAGCCTTAGTCCTCTGTAATTGACTTAGTACTGAATTTGTTGTCACCCCGCTCGGTACTCTGTTCTGGCTACTTTCACCTATTTCAGTAACCTTCTTCTGTGCTTTATCCGCTTCAACTTCCTTTTTCCCTTTTTTCTTCTCTTTGAGTTGCTCTTCACCTTCTCTGATATCTTTCTTTCTGTCCCATCAATGGACAATTCCTTCCTCTGACCAGGGAATTGTTGTCAGGATTGCTATACACGACCGCTCCGGGTCAAACTCTGGACCACAATTCATTCAATCATCATCACTACTGCAATACACTGGTTCGCTTGATCAGCCAAACTGTTCTGAATGCTAGCTAAACCTAATTCATCTTCAAGTCGGTATCTCCCCAATCTTGACTATGATACTCTTTTCTATCTCGACTTTCACTGGCTTCCTTTCCACTTTCTTCTCATGCGTGCAGTCATCCCAAATGTTTAACATAGCACACATCCTCTTCCAACTTCGCCTCTGCCCAAATACCAACTCTTCAGGCAAACCACTTCCAATCGCATTAACTGATCCACCTGTGAGACTTGTTGAGAATGGATAGTTATACGGTACTTGCGAACAAAAGGATTATCCGTGTGCTTGACTTACTTATGCTCAGAAGGCTTAGTGACTTTCCCACTAATCTATCAAATTTTGTATATCATGTCTGAGCTTGAAGCAATCATTCGATTAAGATTAGAATGGCCTTTGGATTGATGATACTTAGTCTTGATCAACCAAAACCTACCCCATAGGCCTAGATGGATCAATTTGGTAACTTTGACAACACACCAATTTCTTGATGCAAAGAGAATCTCATAACTGTCTTAAAGGTCTACCTAAATCAAATGAATTCCCTATCTCATTTTCCATTAACAGCTCCAACTGTATTGCTACTCCCCCACTCCCCGACTGGTTTGTAGCAGCATTACCAGCATTTCTATTCTGATCACTATAGGAAGACCGGTAATTACCAAACCCCCGGCTTTTCTTTTTTTCTTCGTTGTACAACTCTTCAATATTTAATCCAACCCTTTGTACCAGAGAAAAGTCGGTGAGAGGTTGAGCGAACATCCTCTCCTTAAAGTAAGGTAATAAGCTTCGACTAAAAATCCGGATCAACTCTTGATCCTTTGGCCTCGTCTGGACCATAAACAAATTTGTTCTCCATCTTCTGTAGTAATCGGAGAAGCTTTCATCCTTCCTTTGCTTTAAACTCTCCAAATCGCGGAGACCAAACTCATCACTGTCATCTGTTTTAAAGTTCTTGAGAAAAGCAGTCTGAAGCTTGACCCAATCTCTCTGTATCTCCACATCCAAACTGTCATACCATTTCCTATAGCTCTTGTGCAACGTTTGAGGAAATGCCCGTAACACATCCTCTTCATCATACCGGTTCATCTGGGCAAGATTCATCTAGGCAACACGAATGAACTTATACAAATGAGACCTTGGGTCATTATCTCCTTCGAATAAGGTATGTTTAAAGGTCTTGGAAGAAGTAGAACTTGTGGGCTTCAAGACATATTAAGCCACATGAAAATTAGTGACTAGATCTTTTTCTTTCAAAACAGACATCTTCTCCACCTTATCCTTCAATTCTGCTAACTGCTTTATCAGATCGTTCTCAACCGGACCAACATTACTAACTGATTTGGTTACCCAAGTGGGTTCTGGAGCCTCCTTTCCCACAACTACAGGGAAGACGGTTGATTACTTGAAGAAGGAGGAAACCTGGTTTTGTGCCCTCTCTTAGCAAAAAGCCGTGGCTATATAATTAGATATTTAGCCTTTTAACTGGGCCGGAAGAAAAATCGGTCTCTATTCACACCACTGTCAGCCATCTCAACCTACAACCAAGTCTGAACCAAAAAAACCGAACCAAACAAACTAACAACCACAGAACTTAACCCGGAGCCACGCTCGGGGATTGGGGGACGCTCTGACCAGACGTGAACAGTGATGTCGGTGCCAAACTCCCGAAGTGATTTCCCGAGACGACAATTCTGGGGCTAATAATAGGACCTGATTTTAAAGGGTTCTGATGTATGATTGAAGAATACATAGGCACCATAGGATGAGAAATGCAAATCAATGTGCTCAAAACAGTATGGAAAATAGATCTCGTTTTGACGACTGGACCTAAAATTCAGGGCATGAATAACATTTGCATTTGAATCATTATATTCAACATGCAATAACATAATAGCATAAGAAATGTCAAATATAACTTACAATGAATAACATAAAATAATTTATTCTTTACACCATAAGTCCTTTACTTAAAACATTTACTTCACCAATTAATCATGCTATTATTTTAATAATATGCACAAACCACATCATGTTTTGGAAATTCATTTGATAACATAAATAATTTAATCTAAACTAAGATTTACTAAAATAATGCAATCTCATTAATTTAATTTCCTTAAAAATAGTTTTCAAGGGGTTCGCATACACTTAGGAGAAAAAAGAAGCAAATAAGATTTCATAGCTTATTCATAATGGCCTTATATACCAACTTATCATAACGGCCTTATATACCAACTTATCATAACATATAAAGCGCGTCCGCCCTAACATAAGACACTCATGTGCCTAGCATATGATCATAGCTTCTTGTCATAATGGCATCAAATGCCGAGCATGCCCATCTTACATAATAAATCAAATCATGAAACAAATTCACACCAAGTATATTAAAACCCAAAATCCTTGTTTTATTTCTTAAGTCATAACATTTCTCATAAAACTTGTTTTTCTTTAATCTTCTTGAAATCATAATGGAAACTTAATTTAAACTTACTTCTTGAAATCATAATGGAAACTTAATTTAAACTTAAGTAATTTATGAAAATTCCATACTTAAGCTCAATTACTTATCATAGGAAAAATTTCTCTCAAACTCATTTTCTTTTAAAATTTTTCGTAAAGTCATAATAAGATTTATTATGAATAAAACCTTATCAATTAAATCATATTTTTCTTATGCAATTCACAGTACGTATACTTAAAAACACCCATTTCTCATAAACTTTAAAACATAGGAAAATTATCAAATGTATCATACTTATGAAATATATATATAGCATGACATGGAAGGCCCAACATCACATAATGAGTGAAAATGTAAGCCTTACCATCCTAAGGCGGTTCGGCCTCTTCATGAAGACCAAGGGGAGGAGGTTTCCTCCTTCATCAAGCATGCCACACAACTCTTATACACCCAAATGACCATTTACAACCTCATAATGCATTATCTAAACCAAATCCATATTTTCCCAAATTTTAGCTTACTTTAGTCATGAAAAAGAATATGAAAGACAAAAGATACAAGGTAGAGATTTCTATCACATGCTAAATACTCATCAAACATCATTTTAAAAGCATAAATCAACAAAGAAAACAAGAAAAATTGAAGGCCCTTTTTCCTTAGTAGGTTTGGCCTCTCTTGGAGAAAATGTTTTCCATTTCAATCAAACATGTAGTCATGCTTAGAAATCACCTCAAGAGCATGTTTATACAATCAAATCATTTCATACAAAATTTCCAAATTTTCACAAGTAACATAAATTCACAAAATCAAAAATTCAAAGAAGGAAAGTGTATTTATGAACACTAACCTTAAAAACAAGCTTTAACAAGCTTAAATTAAAGCTCCTTAAACTTTAGCCTTGCCTTTGTCTTTGGTAGAAGGCTCTCCACTCTCTACATATAAGAAAATCAAAAATCAAAACAAAGAAAACACATGAAAGTAGAAATTGGAGCATGTATATGCTAAAAGAAGAATCTAAACCCAAAAATAATGAAGTTATCATGAAATCACTTACTTGGCTTAAGTAGTAACTCTCTAAATTTCTTGAAATTAGTCACCAAAAATCACTTATCAAGCGTTAATCTCTAGGATTTATTACTTAAATCAAGTTAAATTGAGTGAATTTGGTAGATTTAGCAAGTAGGAAGTGAAGAAAAACAAAGAGAAGAAGAAGGAGAAGTTGACGCCCAAAAAGGAGAAGAAGAAGAAGAAGAGAAAATGGTTGCTCAATTATTTGAGTTGACTTTTATAAAGCAACTAAAGGGCTTTTTAGTCTTTTATCATAATTGGGTGGTAATCTAATCTAATGGCTAAAAATATTATCCAATTAAATTATATTATTTATCTCCACAAAATTCTTAAATTAACTCCATAAAAATAATTTCTCAAATTTCCTTAATTAATATAACACCATACTTCACTATTCACTAATTATTTAAACTCTCTAAATAAATTTATTACTTATTTCTACCTATAAAAACCATGCATGCATGCTCCAAAAATATTAAATAAAATATAAAAATATAAATAGTAATTTTTCTGAATAATACCAATTTCCAGACCGGTGATACTATTTATAAACCGATAAACTACTATTTCAGACACAAGAAAAATAGGGCGTTACAGGATCAATCCATCACCAAAATACTTTCTCATTTTATATATAATATATATATATATATATATATATATATATATATATAATATATTAAACTCCTAACTTCTAACTGCTAACCTCAAACTTTTATTTTATGTTATTTAATTTCTTTTAATTTCTACTCTTTTATTTTACTTCACTTTAATTTCCTGCAATTTAATTTATCGCACTTTTATTTTATTACATTTTACTTTTACTCACTTTTATTTTATTTAATTTTTATTCTTTTGTTTTGTGTAATTTAATTTCTGTTATTTTAATATCTGCCATTTTAATCCTATTATTTTATTTTCAATATATGTATAACTCACCCCTTCATTGATTTCGCCTAATAATTAAGCATTCAAAAGATTCTAGTACTCAATCCTTTCAATCCTTATGGATACGATATTTTATATACTACTTTTATGACCCGTTAATACTTATGGTATAATCTCGCTGCCCATTATTAGCCATTGGCGGCCAGTTGGATTAGGGATGCCGAGGCCAACCACAACAATTTGCAAATTTTGTTATTTATGCCTCTTTTTTGTTTTGTGTATTTTATCGTGGTAGCAGTATTTTTAATAATGCACGGCTAAATATCCAGATCTAGTTATGGGATTTTTCTATTAATTTAAAATACAACCTTGACTAGTTTGATTTATATTTTGTATGCCTATATTTATCTTATTTAATGCATGTGAACTCAATGCTTGTGGTTATGATGGCCACAAATTTGCATGATATTAGACTGACTCATATGATTGAAAATTTGACTTATTAGTCAGATCTCACAGGTTAAACCTAGAAAATTAGACCTAGGGATAGGCTGAATTTCTTTAAGGGCCAAAGGACTAGCACCAGCTTATTGGGTTTCAACAAACGTAGTACCACAAAAGTAGGTACCATTTTATTCTAACACGTCCATTTAGACTTAAAAGAAAAACTTGGATAATTTAGGTTAATCCTCATTTAGGTATAGGTATAGTCCCTTTAAATCAACTGTTCATGGTTTACACTTGAACTAATAGAGATCCCGTAGCTAGATTGTCTCAAACATTTAATTGCTTGAATTTATTTTTGATTATCTCCATTTGCTATTTTTAATTTGTATTTCTTTAATTCAATCTTCAATATCGTTTAATCATTATTCCCTATATTGCGTCTTCCTAATAATTGTTGAATTTGAAAATTAATAGCCTATTCCCCAATCTTTGTGGATGCAAAAACTCATTTTTATATTACTTGTACGACCCGTGCACTTGCGGAGCACAATTTCAGTCGAGTGAAATTGTATGTTCATGCACATTTAGATGCAACAATGGTAGAAGCACTCTCTCTTCGACAAGCTACAATGGGCTGAGTTTAATATGGATGGTCATGGAACTATTTTCTTTCTGATTGCCAACTTGTTTATGCTTTGTATTCATCTACTATTTACTATTCTGATTCAGGCATTATTTTTGCTGAGTATAGGTCTATCCTCAATTGTAAAACTGATATTTTAATTTAGTGGGTTAGGAGACAAGCCAATGTAGAGGCTCATACACTTGCTCGAGTGTCCTATCTTCAGGCTAGTTTCCAAGTGTAGGATGTAGTTTCTAGTTGTTTGTATCCATTACATTTATTTTCATAATGAAATCTTTTCTTTCAAAAAAAAATAGTAGTATGAACCTTTTTTATCAGATTTAAAAGAGAATGAATAATATGGAAATTTTTTGTGTTGTATTAAAACTTTTCATATAGTGCACAACAATTATATTATCTAAACCTAAACTGAAAATTTTGTATTAATTGAAATTTTTAAATTTAAATATAAATTGAAAATCTTTTAATAAATATAATAAGAATATTTGGAAATTGACTCTTTATTAATTTATAGAAAATATTAATTTCCCTTCTAGAAAAAAGTTCATATCAAATACATTAATTTTCTTTAACATCCTCTTAAAGTGTGCCACCATAAAGAATTCTATCCTACCATCATAAATTGAAATTATAAAAACCAATATTTACTCTTAATAATACTAGTATTAAGAACGTGCAAAGACTCGTTATACTTATTTGTTTTTTATTTTTTTAAAATATAGTTGATTGATCTTTTATAATATAATAAAAATGATAATAAATTATTGAGTAAAAAATAAATATATTAATTAGTTGCTTTTTATTTAACATTTTACTGTAATATGTATGTAGGCAAAATGAATGAATATTGTAAAAAAAAAATCAAAATAGAATGAAAAAATAAAATTTCATGATTGCAATAATATGGAAAGCAAAAATAATCGTCACTCCAGCAAAGTAATATCTTTATGATAAAAAAGTAAAATCATAAGAAGAAAAGTTTTTGACATAAAATAATAACAAACCCTATAGCCAAAGAAAAATAAAATTGTTATTGTGACTTTTTCTATAAGTATTAAACATTTATATTGGTAATCTATAATAAATTGGTATTTTAATAAGATTCCTAATTGAGTTATATTTCGCTAACTTGAGTTATATTATAATTCCATAAATTATTCCATAATTTAAATATTTACTTCATATATCTTATGTTCAGTTATTGGAAATATAACAATAAATTTAAATAATAATTGAAATATTTTTTATTTACTTTTCAGAATGTATATTTAAGAGACGTCAATATAGCTAAGTTAGTCATAGATATTAATCTTATCCATTTATTTAATTATTTAATTATTTAATTATTTAATTATTTAATTAATAGTTTTATTTGAACTATTTTATACTTTTTAGTAACTTAAATTAATATTAATCAATCTATATAATTTTCTATCAATTGAAATAAAAATAATTGGACATATACTTCGTGTTTCTTAATTGAATCTCTAACTTTATTTGATAACTTATTTTCATTTTAGGGCTAGGATAAAAAAAATTCTTGGTTTTCTATTTTTATATTTTCTAGTTTAATATGTTTAATTGAATAGTATTTGAATTCAAATAGGAAACTAATATAATCAATTTAATTAAATATTATTATGTAATTTTAGTCAATCAATAAAATTAAAACTTTTCTAATTAGAATGAGACTAATTGTCATTAATAATATTGTTAATTAACCAATAAAATACAAATAAAATTTGAAATTCCTATACTTGCAAAAAAATTATGATTTATTATATTATAATTTGAATATTAAATTCTCATGACTACCTTACTTCCATTGAAATAATTGAAACTAAAAAATAAAAAATAAAAGATATTATCTTGAAAATATTAATCTTCCCGTCCAAATAAAATTTAAACTATTATTAATAAAATATAAAATAAAAGGAGGAAGAAAATAGAAAAAGAAGAGCATGCATATCAAAGGATAAGGTGCGGAAGAGAAGCAGTGAGTTTTAGGTTTCGGCAATTTTGGTTATACCATTAGCAACGGATAAAAATTTCATTACTAAGCCGTCTGTAGAACCCTTTGCTCACTCTTAGCAACGTAAGAAAAATCAATTTAGGTCATAACGTTAGAAACAGACAAAACTTTCGTTGCTAACACGTTTGTAGAATCCTTTGTGAACTCTTATCAATAGAAAAATAATGAAAACAAGATTTGTTAATTGATAAAAATAATCTGATCGAGGAAATTAATATAACCAATCTAATTAAAAATTATTATAGAATTTTAATCAACTAATAAAATTAAAATTTTTTCTAATTAGAATATGATTAAATTATCCATATTTTTAATCAACTAATAAAATATCAATAAAATTAACAAGTTTCTAATTAGAATAGGACTAAATTATCCTTCATAATATTTTTAATCAATCATTAAAATTAAAAGTCTGTATGGTTCCATTAGATAGATAGATTATAGAGATAGATGTAGATTATAGATAGATTGATTAGGGTATGAATACTCATGGCCCAGCTCATTTAATATACTAATAAACATAAATGACAAATACCTAAACGTTATATTAATTATTGTTATTTAATTGTGAAAGTACTAATTACTAATCTGTATTTTTCTCTTAACTAACGAATTAATAAGAATTCTTTTAAGGGTAAATCATTTGCAATTATATATATATGATAACAATTTATTTAGGTTCGAGAGTTTTGTAGATCGATCAACGTCATTGATTTAATATAAAGGACAATTTAATCAACGAAGCATGGAATAATTAAGCTTATTTAATTGAAATTATAAGCATGGAATTAATTAAGCTTATTTAATTGAAATTATTAAGGAAATTGTTAAAAGTATGGTAAATAATTTATGTTTTATCTTATTATTTTAAATAGCTCAAATTGATATAGCAGTAAGTTAGTTTACCGAGATTATTAGGGTTACATTTAAGTATATAAGGAATCAAAGTTATGAAAAAGAAAACCGATGATTCCTTTAGAAATATAAATAAAAATAAAAATTAAATTAAGCTTATTAATTTTTGATAATAAGGAGGGGAAAGAGTTTAGGATTATATTACCACAAGAAAAAGGACACAATGAAAAAACTCAATAATTCCAAAATTAGCAAAAAATTTTGAGTAGTCAAAAGTAAACAACTTCTTGATGGCTTAAAGCAATTTAAAAACATATATATATATATATATATATATATATATATAATGGATATATATAATGGAATGTTAGGATAAATTTCTAATTAGAATGAGATTAAATTTATAATATTAAATATTCTTTAATCAACCAATAAAATTAAAAATTTACTAATTAGAATATGATTAAATTATCTTTATTGCAATAAAATATCAATAAAATTAAAAATTTTCTAATTACAATAAAACTAAATTATCTTTAATAATATTTTTAATCAATTAAAGTACGAAAGGGCGTTTTAGGAACTCAGTGTTCCTCTATTTGTACTTTATATATACTACTCTTTTTATGATGTGCGTTGCATATTGACTATACTTGTTATTCGTATTTGTTCAATTTTTTATGTCATTTTTTACTTATTATTTATACTCGTTTTTATTTTTTAATATTAAATATTGATTATAGTTTTTTTTATCTTATATTATTTAAATTTTTATAATGTTAAAATAAAATTTCATATAAGATTAATATAAATATAACGAATAATTAATAAAACCGTAGTGTGTATATACACACATTTCAACTTAATTTATATCGTTATTAATCTAAAATTCATTATAACTATAATATCACCTAATAAATATGTTTCAATATATATAGATGCATAGATATAAGAATAAAATATTACATATATTTTTAAAATAAAAGTTTTCAATTGATCATCATCCTATACACATATGTTCATTTTATTTAAGAATAAATTTTTAAAAGTAAAAATTTAAAATTTTGAAAGACTTAATTATGAATATTCTATTTCAAAATTTTTTATAAAAAATATATGTTTTTTCTTTTTTTATCTCTCTTCTAAATAAATTATTTCAAATTATAATAAAAATATAATTAAATATATAAAAAATAAAACATAAAATTTTCAAATGTCTCATTATCATATATGTTTACTAAAAAATAATATGTTCATACAGACTTTTAAAAGAAAATATTATGTGTTATATTAAACATCCAACCACATTACATCTTTGAGAAAATAAATTTATTTTGGTATTAAAAATTCTTAAATTACTTTTTCTTTGTTTTTTCTTATATATTTGAAATATTTACATTGTTTTATGTAATAATTTAATTTAAATAAATTTGAAAAGAAAAAGTTAGACACATACTCCGGTAATGCAATAAAATAAACAATTACATATATTGTAGAAATTAAAGTTTAAACAAATACTCTTGGGTACCATTAAAGATAAATATGATTATTGATTGATTTAGTAATTAATTCATTATGAAATTGAGAAATAACCGAGTGTAACCGAGACTAATCGAATGTAAAATTTTTAAATCAATTAATAACAAATTATTAAAAAAGTCATTTGATTAATAATTTAATATCATAATTTGTCAATTGTTAAAAACTCATATTATTTAATAAACTTAAATTATTATCAACTATCTGAAAAGATATTTTAAGATTTCTAAAAATTTCACTAAGGTTGTTATAGGTAGTCCCATTATTCCTTTCCGAAAAATTTATTATTTAGTCCCTCAGGTTTTACAAAATTAACCAACTAATCCAAGGTTTTGCCAAAATATCTAGCTAGTCCCTCAGGTTTAATTCCGTCGCTAGTCCCTCAGGTTAATTCCGTGCTGAATTAAAAGGTCCTCGTCCGAAGAAAGTTGATTTTTTCCGTTAAATTATAGACTAAAAGACTAAAAACAAACCCCTCCCTAGCTGACGTGGACCATAAAGGAAATATTATCTAGTCCCTCAGGTTTTACATAATTATCTAACTAATTCCAAGTTTGCCAAATATCTAACTAGTCCCTCAGGTTTAACTCCGTCTAATTGAAAGGTCTTTCCGTCCGAAAAGTTAGTTTTTTCCGTTAATTGAAGACTAAAAGACTCAAACACCCCTCCCTAACTGACGTGGACCAGTATGAAGATTATTAGTATCAACATATCATTAGAAGCTGCAATGCAATGCGATATCTAAATGAGAATATGATTAGATCGTACTTAATATTTATTGTGAACCTCTCATAACTTAATAGTAATTAAGCAGACTAAATTTATGCTAATAGATAAATGGAGTTTTTGACTCAACTTTGCCAGTGAAAGATAGATCCCACAAACCATATCAGGCAAGAAAAACATTTCACATTCTAGATTTTAAAAATGACACATATATATAGATTGGCAGAGAAACTCATATCCATTTTAAAAAAATTATAATAAAGTAATCATTAATACCAAACACTAAACAGTTTAAAAATAAAAAACTTCAAAAGCTAATGTTAAAAGAGCAAAACTACTTAAATCATAAGCATGATAGCTTCACCATTCTCATTTATCTTTTTCCTTGTAATCTTAAATACCGGCTTAGCTTTTTGTCAATTTCCTGATTTTTTTGTCTTGGTTGGTTCCTTTTGTCGCAACAAAATAAAGATTTGTATAAGTACTATAACCAATTGAAATTGGAACTTCAAAGTTAAAGCTGTGTAGGGAAATACAAACAGTTCAGGATTGATATAAATATATCTAGATAGATATGAATTGAGATAAGAAAAAATTTGAAAAAATTTGAAGTGTAGATGTCTATTTAAAAAAAATATATATAATCCAATTAAAACTTAAAAAATAAAAAAAAAGAAAAAAATTCAAAAATTTTATAAAAATAGGAAAAATATAATATTGAAAAAGTAGACTACCACGACATTTTTGAAACACTTTTTACTTTAGGATATATAACATTACTATTATCATTGATAAATCTATTATCATTGATAAAATCTAAAAAAAAAAACAAAGTATTCCATCTATTCATAAATACTTTTAATATTTTTATGGTAATTAAGTAAGTAAATTTATTCTTATAAATTATAACAAAATATTAATTAATTTTATTACGTAACCTTAAGTAAAGGAGATGTTATATGATTTTGAAAAATTATAAAAATAATTATTAAATTTAATATAAATAAGGGTAAAATTGAAAAAAAAATTAATTACTCATTAATAATTAATATTCTAAAAAAAAAGATATTTGCGTAGAAAACACCGGCTCTAAAATAATAGTTAGTTATAGATAAAAAAAGTTATTATTATTGCCACCTATATTATTATAATTTCATAACTTTGAATATGAATATTAATATTTAATGCAAGGTTATCTGCGCAAAAGATAAACTAGGTATATCATTATAGCATGGAAGGAACAAAAGGGAAACAAACTAGGTATATCATTATCGCTTCATATTGGTCCACGTCAGCTAGGGAGAGGTGTTATAGTCTTTTAGTCTTCAATTAACGGAAAAAAACTAACTTTTCGGACGGAAGGACCTTTCAATTAGACGGTTAAATCTGAAGGACTAGTTAGATATTTTGCGCACAAAACTTGGATTAGTTAGATAATTATGTAAACCTGAGGGACAAGATAATATTTTTCCCTTATGGTCCACGTCAGCTAGGGAGGGGTGTAGTCTTAGTCTATAATTAACGGCAAAAAAAACCAACTTTTCGGACGGAAGGGACCTTTTAATTAGATGGAGTTAAACCTGAGGGACTAGCTAGATTATTTTGGCAAAACCTTGGACTTAGTTTGAGTTAATAGTTGGTTAATTTTGTAAAACCTGAGGGACTAAATAATAAATTACCCTTCCTTTCCTCATTTTCACTTTTATATATAGTATAGATAGATTATAAATCTGTTACAATATTACCACAATCAAAAAATATTAAAATTCTTAATAATTTTTGATAAAATTTATTTTTTTAATAGAATAGGATTTTGGATTTAAATATGAAATAATATATTCAATCAAATTAAATATTTCTTAAAAATAATAATTTTTATATTATGTTTTAGCCAATAAAAAATAAAAGGCAATTTATCTTTGTTAAAATAAATTGATAGCTTATTCAAATAAGCTATTTAATTTTAATTGTTAATCTATTAAATTCAATTAAGGATTCAACTAAGGAAGGATTCCTTTATTTTTCAATCAATTAAATTAAATTATCTTTATTTTTCAACTAGTAAATTAAAACCCTTAAAGATATTTTTGTTTAATACATAAATTTAGTAGGGCATTTTTGACAATCTCAATAATCTCCATTTCCTTTCCCACTTTTATATATATATATATATATATACTATATATATATATATATATATATAGTATTCCCCAATTTCCTTCCACTTATATATGTTTACCCATATATATATTCCCCATTTCCTTTCCCACTTATATATGTTTACCCACTATTTATTGTTACGAACGAAAGACTTAATAGTCAAGAGTAATGTTTAATAAAAACTTATCAGCTAACAACTAATCTTTGAAAACATTCATTAACACAAGGAATCAATTCCCCAATAATGTAACAAAAAGATGATTGGAAAAAAAAATTTTGAAAGTACTTCCAAGTAATAACAAAAATACAGTCCAGTCTGATAAAACATAACCTATAAAGCAGAATTTTCAAGATGTATAAAGCATAATTCAGAGTAACCCAAAACTTCATATTTGTATAAATATTTTCTTAATTTTAAATATTGTTTTCTCACTGAAACCTCCAAAAGTAATATAAATGATCAAATACCAAAATTTATAAAATAATTAAACCACATAAAAAGTAAATTTATTTAAAAAAAAAGGTCGTTTACAGTCCCAAGAATAAAATAACTCTTTCAAATGAAATAACATCCTACTACATGCCAAGTTCATGGAAAATCGATATTCAAAGTCTACCAAAGAAATATCCCCCCTCTAATACTAGAACTCTGAATCACTTCAGTCTAAACAGATCACCCATCTGAGAGAGAGAAACTCATCGCGCTGAGTATAAAATTTAGTGGTACTTAATATACATCACACTAAATATCCACACATACAAAGTTCTTAGAGAAGCCACAAAACATCTTAATTCAAGTTCACGGTACAACTTAT
This sequence comes from Jatropha curcas, assembly GCF_014843425.1. Next base: position 5,130,526 of record NW_023590909.1, on the reverse strand, counting down.
AATCAACAGGTAATATAACATTTTTATATCTACATCTCAAGCACTCAATCAACAATTTAAATATCTTCAATTGCAAATAATCATATAACCATATGAATTTAGGTAACTTGCATTGCAGGTAATCATATAACTATATCAATATAAGTAACTTGCATCACAAGTAATCTTATAACCATATAAACATAAATAACTTATATCACAAGTAATCATATACCTACATCAATATAGGTAACTTACATCACAAGTAATCATTGAACAGTTTTATCACAAGTGACTTCCACATTATTACAATATTCTCCCATTAATAGTCCAATTTTTAATTTCAATTCATGTATGGGCCTTAATAGTAACTTCGAAGAACAATAGTTATAGATATTAGTATAATGGTAGAAACTAGTGAGGTATAAATTCCAGTCTACAGATTTGGCAAACCCTATAAAACGGTGGTGTGCGTCCGTAACATTAGTGGGACACCCTGTGTCCAACATTTGATCATAGCTCAATTTCAATGTCTGATAGCATGCTTAGTATATCCAGATTCAAAAATAGTTCAACATTCACACAACTATTCAACCAAGTGCTTATAAGGGCCTACATAATTATATTTAATATTCAATTTTAATTTTCAGATGTCATCTCAGACACATCAACACACATTTTAGTCAAAGCATTATATTAAATTGTAGGTGTACTCGATTGCGTCTTCAACCTGCTTATTCACTTAGAGACACATAGGTCCCCATATGATCCAATAATCATAGTTTAATATCAAACACGACTACATACATAAACAACATAAATTCATTTATTCAAATCAGAACACATAGAAGTCAACTTCATTTTGAATCATGTTTGCCAAAGTGGATCAAAGTGAGTATCCTAGAGTTTGCCAAATTCAAAATAACTTGCGGGACAACCTTCTAGGACATTTGATTTCATATCTAACTAATCAATTTGACATAGGGTGGGTTTGACCCTAAACCCTCAAATCATATTTTATTTCCGAATCAGAAACTCTAAGTGCTTTCACTTCTAATTACTCATATAAAAGGTCAATTAAATTATTATTATAGATCAACTAAGCTTTACATTTAATTTAAGATGTCTAATTCCTTTTTCAATTCATACTCATGTGATTTGGCCAGTCTTAGTTAATTGTGATCCAGATGCTCCTTCTCCAATTTAAGCCTATCACACAATTATGTACACTTCCAATTTCATAAATGTACAATTAATTTATACTACTAGGCCTTATTCCTCATTTTTCCTAATTTGATTCGATTTCTCATTCAATACCCTGATTGCAACGCCTTTAATTTACATTAAATCAATTAAGCACACCAACTAAATTAATTAAGTGCTTAAGTCAAACCAAGTCAATCTTACCCATCATCATGTCCATGCATAGGTTCGCCCTTTTAGACTGATGGGTTAGAACAAATTCTTTCATGCAATTAAGTTAACCAACACTCCATTTTAACACCAACTAGATATATTACTGAAACACCCCAAAATTTTATTTTTGAAACTTATGAATTTTTATTAAATCAAAAATAAAAAATTTTGACTATGTGGGCTGTAAGTACAGTATAATCTTAACCTGAGACCAAATTTGCGAGTTGGGCCCAAGCCCAAAGAATATTATCGCAACTCCTAATCGTGAATTTTCAAACTTTTTAAGAACCATATTGGATGTTAAGTATTAAATTAATTGAAATAAATCAAATCAGACCCGTAAATCAGTCTAAATCTCTAAAAATCAAGCGAAATAGGGCCAAACCATTGGTTTGAACCAAACCGATTTGAATTGAACCAAAATGGCCCAGAGTTCTCTAAAACCATCTTTTCTTTCTTTTTCTTTCTCTTCTTCTTCTTCTCCAATGAGGGCAGGCATGCGGTACCCTCTCCCTTCCCATTTCCGGCCACCGTTCAACGAGAACGAGGTGGCAATAGGTCCCTTTGGCGATGCTGGATACGATTCCAGCCTTCCCCCACTCCAATCGGACCTCCAACGATGCAAATCGGAGCCATCTTCTTCAACAGCTCCGGCTCTTTGATCTCAGGCAAAAATCCACCATTTTCGACCATTGTGCACACTGAGAATGGGCGAAATCGCTTCTTGGTGGCCACGCAAACATTTTCCCTCTGTTAAACCGTGTTTCCAACGAAGAATGGTGGAACCACCATGATCGGTTGCTTCTTTGCTGGCTGTCGAGGCTCTCTCCGACCAAATGGGCCACCGACTCGACAAATGGACGCATAATTCGAGTTCCCCATGAAATTTCGAGTCGGGTGGTGGAATTCTTGCAAATTTCTGGGTTGTTAGGAATTTTTCGACCACCGTGCATGGCAGCGGTGGCGGCAGTCCGACGATCGTTCGGACAGAATTTTCCTCTCTTCACATGGATCATGGAATCACAGTTTGATTCTCAATCGGTACACTCTAAGACCTAGTTTCTCACTTTCGGTATAAATTTCAAAACTCGAATTCATTAATTAATGAGTTTAATTGAGTATTTAAGTGAATTAAAGTGGACATTGTTAAATATATTTCATGAACATTAATTATAACTATAAGGTTGATATTGAAATAAGAATTCCTAGATAATAATTATGTAAGTTAATTTTCAAAATTGAATTCCTAGATAATAATTATTGTAAGTTAATTTTCAAAAATTTATAAATATTTTAGAAGGAATTATAATTTATGGTATAGAATATAATAATATAGAAGAATGTATATTATTTGATAGCGGAGTATATACGGGTATTTGAAGTGAATTTGAAAATAAGTTAAATTTTATTCATGATTGATAAAGTTATAGGTATGGCAGATGGGAATTTAAACGTGATTGAGATGGGAATTTAACGTGATTGAGAATGTGCCCGATGGATGGGCTGTGTGTGGATATGTCCGACATATAAAATTTGGATAGTCTAGTTTATAGTGGAAATGTTGCTAAATTTTCGGCAAGACACTGAATAAAGAACTAAATTAGTTGTATCTTTAATAAGTAGTAACAACTAAAACTTTTAGTATTATTATTATGATTATTATTATTATCGTCATTATCATTATTATTATTATTATTATTATTATTATTAAAATATGACTTACTAAATAATTAGAAGCTTTATTACAAGTTATAAATTAGAATAATAAAATAAATAAAGGAATGATACATATATATTTATTAAGTTCGATGAGTTAAGATAAATAGCTATACAGCCTCAAAAAGTAATAAATGAATGCAAAGTACATTTATGGAGTTAGGATTATTACACAGAATTTTCTTTCGAGGTGCTTATAAAAATTCCAGGATGGTGAGACAAAAAGCTGGAAGGATGCAATAGTAGAGATAGTCCTTTAAAGGACAATAAAGAACTGTGAGTATTATTAGATAATTGGCATCATCCGCCTGCATCTTTGCATTCATGCATTCACGGCTAAATGTTATCATGCATTTGTTAAATTGCTATATTGTGTTGCACTATTGTTGCGATTAAAAAATTTGCTTGATTACCTGTGTTGTGATATTGTTGTGCCTTGTTTGCGTGGAATTGGGATGAAGTGGGTCACCATGGGTTTGTGAGGGCGGTCTACGAGACCGTTGGCAATATGGGAGATCAGTGCCCCGTGTGCAACTTATGATATGATATGGATAATATGGATAAACCACACGGTGGCCTCCTGTTGGTATGGAAAGAAAAGAGAGACTGGAAAAAAAATGAGAGGGCTGGTCAAGTGAGGATTAGACCGGTCGGCCATGTATGGGTGATCGGCTCCTTGGTGCACATGTTATGAGAGGATGGGCCATGTGGGAGGACGGCTCGTTGGGGGTTTCGGTGACGCCACTGACTAATTTCCACGTGATGTGATTATATGAAGATGATAATAATTGTGATTGTTGTTGTACTGTCATTTGTGTGACAAACTGCATGAGCATATATAACTAGTCGGAGGACTAAAATGATTTATGTTAGCGTATGGGTGATTGTGTAAGGTGAGAGGGTTATCTAACCCTACTCATTGAGTTTGGTGCTCATCCCTGCCTCATATTTTTTTTTTCAGGTAATAGGGAAAAAGAAAAGTCCTATGGAGTTGAAACATTAATTATAGAAGATTATTAACAATTGTAATAACGATGTAAATGTAAAGGTCTGTAAAATATAGAGTTCCGCAATTATATTCCAAATGGGTTATGAATGGACAAATAAAGTATATATGTTAATTATATAAAGTGTACTTTTGATATGTTTATGGAACAAAGTTATTGGGCCCGAAGCCACGATTATATTTAGAATATAGATGAATTAATATAGGCTTACTACGGGCCTTGGAGGCCTTAAGCCCACCTAGGTCCTAGTGCCGATCCAGCCCGCGGAAATGGGTCGTGACAAAGATGGTATGAAAGCATAAGTTGGGCCTTAGGAATCAATTGCGGAACATAGGAAATTGAAAATAGAGCTCCTATGTTGTGATCGGCCGTAACCAACAAAGGAGGTGTATTCTAGATTGAATTCCATTTTAGTGCCGGTGGACGCATCGTGCACCAGGATGGGAGGAAATCTATATGAAACTTAGGATGAAAACTAAAGCTATATAGATAGTAGTGAATTATAGAAATGTCTGGGTAACTCACGTTTACAAAATAGACATTTCGAGTTTGCTAAATCTCCTCCATCCATTTTGAAGCAGAAGATCAGTTGGAAATTGGTGTAATGGCCTGATGATCACCTAGTACACCATGATCCAACGAGAGGCACTACTTCAAGAATTATTTGAAAATGTTTAGAAAACTCAGAGTTTTAAAGATAACAAGAAAATGAGTTTATTGAACTATGATTTGAGAAAAATATTTTATTATTTGATTACTGGAAATTTTATTTATTGTAAGGTTAGAAATTAATTGTTTGGATTTGTTGTTCTGACGGCATGTTACAATTACTTGATTTTAGAGCTCAAATTATTCACAATGATTGCATGTTGTGAACCCCTCCCCAATTATCAAGCATAAGAATGCATGTGACTAAGGAAGAAATGCACGTGATGTGTGAGTCGCCACCTTGTTTAATTGTTTTAGGGACATGAAGTAGAATAGTAATTTCAATTGATGTAGAGATCAAATCTCAGAAGTGTTACACATAAAGATTAAGTAATGGAAATTATAATATAAATTATATTAGAGAAGGAGAATCTGAGACGAATGATCATAATAGAGAAGAAATCTTCAATTATCCAAGGTGAAGCTTGAGGAGATAAAAGGATAAAATTTGCAAATTGCTTAAGTACAACATTGAGGAGAATAGAGAAGTGTTGGAATAATCGAATAAAGTTGGATATAGAAATAATAACTTATGTCTAATTACAATAAAGGTATTTGATTGGGTGAACCTCTACATATAGAATTTAAATGGAGTAATTTAAAGCAATATAAAAGAAAAAGGTAATTTTAATTATGTGATGAATGTGAAGAAAAAAAAATATATATTAACTAGATGGTCATGTTGGGAGAAATAGTATATCTGAACATAATAAACAAGCGGATAAAACTTCCTTGGAGAAATTAGTATTAAGGGTAAGAATTTAGTGTTTTAAGTAGAATTGAAAGGGGCTAGTGAATAATTGGGTAGAAGTTTGAAACTAAAATTAGATTAATATGGAGAGGAATATGGATGCCGGAGGAAAACTTGATGAATTAAGTGAATTGGGTTATTCTAGGTAGAGAGGTATGTAGAAAGGACTAATACTACTTATTGATCTAGTTGTCAAAAGGATGATTAGTACCTTGCTAGTTAAGTGAAGTTGAAGAGATGAATCTTATTAGACAAAAATCTTCAACAGCTCCTGCTCTTCGATCTCAGGCAAAAATCCACCGTTTTCGACCATTGTGCACACTGAGTCGACCATTGTGCACACTGAGAATGGGCGAAATCGCTTCCTGGTGGCCACCCAAACATTTTCCCTTTGCTAAACCGTGTTTCCAATGGAGAATGGTGGAACCACCATGATCGGTGGCTTCTTTGCTGGCTGTCGAGGCTCTCTCCGGCCAAATGGGCCACTGACTCGACAAATGGACGGATAATTCGAGTTCCCCATGAAATTTCGAGTTGGGTGGTGGAATTCTTGCAAATTTCTGGGTTGTTTGGAATTTTCCGGCCACCGTGCACAGCAATGGCCGCAGCAGTCTGGTAATCGGCCGGCGAGCCTCGGGCGAGGCACCAAGGGACAGAATTTTCCTCTCTTCACATGGATCGTGGAATCGCAGTTTGATTCTCAATCGGTACACTTTAAGACCTAGTTTCTCACTTTCGGTATAAATTTCAAAAATCAAATTAATTAATTAATGAATTTAATTGAGTATTTAAGTGAATTAAATTGAATATTGTTAAATATATTTCATGAACATTAATTATAACTATAAGGTTGATATTGATTATAACTTATTAAGGTTGATATTGACAATGAAGAATTCCTAGCTAATTAATTATGTTAAGTTAATTTTCAAAATTTTTAATAAATTATGTTAGAAGGATTATAATTTATTGGTATAAGACAGTTAATTATTAATTAATTATAGAAGAATGTAAATTATTTGATATGCGGAGTATATACGGGTATGAAGTGGATTTGATAAATAAATAAATATTTATATGATTGATGAGTATGGTTATGGTGGACGGAAATTTAACGTGATTGAGAATGTGCTCGATGGATGGGTTGTGTGTGGATATGTCCGACATCTAAAATTTGGATAGTCTAGTTTATAAAGAAAATGTTGCTAAATTTTCGACAAGATACTGAATAAAGAACTAAATTAATTGTATCCTTAATAAGTAGTAACAACTAAAACTTTTAGTATTATTATTATTATTATAAAAATATTACTTACTAAATAATTAGAAGCTTTATTACATTACAAGTTATAAAATTAGAATAATAAAAAAAATAAAAACCATACATATATACTATATATATATAATATATATATATATATATATATAAGTTTTGATGAGTTTAAGAATAAATAGCCAACTAAGGAGCGCTCCAAAAAGTAATAAATTGATTGCAACAGTAACATTTATGGAGTTAGGATTCTTACACAGAATTTTCTTTCTAAGAATGCTTATAAAAAATTCCAGGATTTATGAGACAAAAGACTGGAAGGATGCCCAATTGTAACACCCACCGGACTAATCCCGGCGAGAAACTAGACGGTGGATGCCACAATTCGGTTTGCCGAAGCACCGTCTTATGTCAACTTATTAAAGCTAGAATCACAAATTAGAAGTGGTTAGATTTCATAAGGAGGGCAAGTAATTAACATTTTTTTAATATGATTTTAAGGAAATTCCTACGAAAATCACTACCCATAAAAAAGCATGCCGTTACTACGGCCTAAAAATATTAAAGAAAATATAAACATTATATAGTAATTTTTCTGGGACCAAAAAAATACCACTCCCGGACCGGTATTACATTCACAAAAATATTACTTACTAAATAATTAGAAGTTTTATTACAAGTTATATATATATATATATAATTAAGTTCGATGAGTTGAGATAAATAGCTATAGAGCCTCAAAAAGTAATAAATGAATGCCAAATACATTTATGAAGTTAGGATTCTTACACAGAATTTTCTTTCTAGATGCTTATAAAAATTTCAGGATGGTGAGACAAAAGCTGGATGGATGCATTAGTAGAGATAGTCCTTTAAAGGACAATAAAGAATGGTGAGTAGTGTTAGATAATTCGCATCATCCGCCTGCATATTTGCATTCATGCATTTACGGCTAAATGTTATCATGCATTTGTTAAAATGCTATATTGTGCTGCATTATTATTGCGATTAATTTGCTTGATTACTTGTGTTGTGATATTACTGTGCCTTGTTTGTGTGGAATTGGGATGAAGTGGGTCACCATGGGTTTGTGAGGATGGTCTAAGAGACCGTTGGCCATATGGGAGATCGGCGCCCCATGTGCACCTGATGATATGATCTGGATGATATAGAAAACCACAGGGTGGTCTCTTATTCGGCGCACTTGATAATCTGGATTTGATGGTAGCCCGCAAGGTGGCCTCCTGTTGTGTGCGCCTGATGATCTAGTTTTGACGGGGACGATCAGGTTGCCTCCTGTTGGTATGGAAAAGAAAAGAGAGATTGGAAAAAAAAAAGAGAGGGCTGGTCAAGTGAGGATTAGACCGGTCGGCCATGTATAGGGGATCAGCTCCCTGGTGCACACGTTATGAGAGGATGGGCTATGTAGAAAAGCCAAGTCGCGAGCACGCCTTCCATCTGCGCGAGCGCGCAAATCACTTTTGAGAGGCAGAAGGTTTGCCAGCGAAATGCGCGAGCGCGACTTCCATCTGCGCGAGCGCGCAAAGCAAGTCGCGAGCGCGACATACATTTGCGCTTTTGAGAGGCAGAAGCATCTGAAGCAGAAGTCGCGAGCGCGACCTTGAATCTCGCGAGCGCGAGTCGCGTTTCCAGGAGACATAACTGCCACCTTTCACCAGAAAATCATGTCTTTCCATACATAGGTCGGGACTCTTCCCAAGAGAAGTCGCCTGAAGCACCTTTTGGCCAGCCAACCACCTCATCTTCCTCTTCTATAAATTAAAGTCCAAATCAAGATGAAAGGGGGCGGATGCCAGAGAGGCCATATGCCAGAGAGGCCATATGTCAGAGGCCATAGGCCATAGGCCATATATGCAATATGCAATATATAATATGCCTCATGTAATAGGCAAAATGTAGTATTATAATACAGTAGAAAATAATAAGGTAGTACTTAGAAATAAGATGACGAGAGTCACTTATTATTGTTCGTGCAAAGAACATCCAGGAGTTCCTCGAGGGGTGACGCCCTCCAACGAGGTGTGACGCCCTCCAAGAGGCTTGAGTTTGATTACTTCTATCTTTCTCTTGTTTTATAGACTTTTTGCATGTTGTGCTTCATAATTTTCTATGCAAAGCGACAATATTATTTGGTTTCATTCAATGAAAGTTTGTTTTTAAGTTATCTTTTGATCTTTGTTTAATCAAGCTTACTTAATTATATTCTCAGAAAGAAATAATTTAGTAAGGATCAAAGAGATAGAATTAATTTAGTTGGATTTGCATGTGAATCTTTAACTTAGTTTGTCAAAATTAAGTCTAACTTATTGAAATAATCAAAGAATAAGATCTAGGTTTAATAATTGACGAACAAAAGTTAAGGCATTTTTTTAGTGTAGAGATAATACAATAAAAAGCGAGTAATTCATTACCGAAGGAGGTTGAATTTAACTTGACCCACATGTTGATTAAAGAAAATTTATTGTATGAAACACGTGTTTGCTATAGGAAAAAGAAAATCTAATGGCATGATCAATTCTTCTAAGTATTCTATATATCTTTAATCTATAGAATTTAAGTAAGTATATTTAGTAAAAGTTTAAAAGAATTTATAGTGTTAATCATTTCATATTTTATTTGCTGTAAACTTAAGTTGTTTAAGGATAAGTTAGTAAAGTGGACATAACCCGTTCCTCGTGGGATCGATCTTTTGTTTATTACTACGTTGCGATCCGTATACTTGCGGGACTCAAAAGAAGACGCAACAAGTCTTTTGGACGCCTGTGCCGGGGAAACGGGGGGCGGTTTATGTTTTGTCATTTAACGAAAATTCTTATGTATTTGATTGTAACAGCATTTTTATCAAATATATTTATATATATTATATATAATATATATATATATATATATATATAATGTTTTACTTCTATTAGTTTATTTTATTCTTCTATGTTTACGGTTTGAATTATTTTCTTTGATTAAAAGCCAAAGATCCGCTTTTGAAAAAGCACTAATATTTGTTTCAGTGTGTTAGTAAATTTTACCTTCACAGAAAACAATTACCCGAGCGGCAAATTCAGGCAAAGCAACTGGCGCATTTCTGTGAAAACACGACAGAGGTTTGAGATCCAATATTCGCGATCCAGATACGATGAAAGAGCGAGCGCATTTCCGTCACAAGGAAGTCAGAAAAACTTTTGGGATACAAATTCGCAAATCGCGACAATAAGCAAGCCACGGGCGCGAATCGGGCAAACAAGAAGTCAGAGAGGTTGGAGAAAGTCCAATTCGCGAGACGCGAAATTGAAACGCGACTCCGACACAGAATTGAAGGCGCGAATGTCCCACCGGTCAGGACCATTCACCAACTGTTCTTTTCCATATTCAAAACTTCCAACCCTTCTCCTTCCCAAGGTATTCAAACCTACACTGTATTCAAACCTACAACAACTGCAAATACCCTTTCCAAACCAATTAAATCTCTTCTTTTTCAACTTCCCTATTACCTATTCAACCCTATCCTTCCCTAACCACATTTATATAAGAGTTTCTATTCCTCTTTCAAAATCCCCAACTCTATTAGTGCAATAAAAACTCCCAGTAACCCACTTTTCTGTGTGTTTTCATCAAAATCCTCCATCAAGTCATCACTATGCCATTCAAACAAAAGGCTAAGAAGAACAAGGAGGTGTCTTCTTGTTCTGCTCCAGCAAAAATAGATTTGGCTTCAAGTTTCACAGGTATATGGATGGTGCATTCTTGAAGAAGACCGGATTAGTTGATGAAGGGAAAATCGGCAACACAATGGTTTATTGCTGGAAGTCATGAGAAAGAAGAGTAGGGCAAGGTGATAGAAATGAAGGAACCTTTTGTGCTCATGAACACAGACAAAGGAGAGGCAAGTCACTAGTAACATCTTCTCCTCAAGCGAACGAAAAGGATGAAGAAATCACTGGATGGACTGGCATGGACGCAGGTTTAGAAAAAACCAAATGAGTATGGCATGAAAGTGGATGAAAATACTTTCAGAAAACAGAAACATCGAATTTCCACGTCCGTCACCTCTAGGTTCTCCGCAGGCATAAGGTTTTTTTTCTGTCCTTATTGCTTTTCATTTTTATTTTCAGCGATTTTATTTGTGTGTTTTATGCAATGTGCATTGTGTGTTTATATGCAGTATATCCTCCCACAATGAGGCATTGTCTTTAAGTGTGGGGAATAAATAAGACCTACATATTCTTCATTTTCATTCAGAAAAAAAAAAAAAAAAAAAACAAAGTTATGACAATTAAAAAAGTTCAACTTCTTTGCCTTGAGTTCAATGTGTTTAGTCTGCTACATGTTTTGATTTGTTTGTATTTGCTTGTTGAAATAAAATCTTGGAATTAATATACCATGATTAAAGAGATTTTAAAATGCTTATTGTATGACTTATAGTATTAATAATATTTAGATATGAATATTGAAAATTTTCAAATAGCAAATTTTAATCTTTAGTAAACTATCTAGACATTATCTTTTGTTTTAGAGAAGCTTGAATCCTAACTTAAATGAAGAATAGGACGAAAAGGGAAATTAAATACTTGTATGTTTCAAGTCAATAAAGGATGAAGGTATTTCAAGAGAGAAAAATATACGATAGAGGGAACAACAGAAAAATTTGTTCCAAAGTGAAGTGGTATGGAGCATAAAATGCAACCACTTACCATTTACATTCCCACATATCTTGAATAAAAATGATAAAAAAAAAAAAATTATGGTATGGAGCATAAAATGCAACCACAAAAGAAAAAGAAAAGAAAAACATATATAAAGCAAATAAAGTGGTATGGAGCATAAAATGCAACCACTTAGTGAGATAAAAAAAAAAATAGATTACCTAAAAATGCCTTGAGATGAGAAAGGAGATAAGAAGCAACAATACATGGTATGTTATCTAAGAACTACTTCCTATTCTTTGCATGGTCTAAGGATGGAGAGGATTGCCTATCTATATTTCTGTAAAGATGACGTAGATTTCTGATACTTTTAGATTTTTGTTTCGCTATATTGAAATTTTTAATGTCATATTCATTTCACTACTTGGTTCATAATATATATAAATCTGTATCTTTGGTAGATTACTTAAGAAGTCATTAAATCAACAAGTAAAAATAACATGATCAACATTGAGTCAAAAGAAAGTGAATGCTGTTGGCTAGGGGAACAAGCAAAGAAGCTAAGTGGTGGGGAATTGATACTCGCAAAGCGGCCAAATTTTGTTATATTTATTTTCATATTAGAATTGCATGAATGCATGATGTTTGTTATATTTTACGTTTGTTTGTTGTTGTGTTTTGTTTCAAGTAATTTGTCGCAGGAACAACAATTTGAAACAAAGGAATGAAAAGGCCTTGCTTTATATAGAAAAAGAGGACCAAAAAAGTTTGAGTAAGAAAATGGAGAAAATTTTATATTAGATAAAAATGCTGTAAATCATACATAAGAATTTTCGTTAAATGACAAAACACCGTTCCCCGGCAACGGCTCCAAAAACTTGTTGCGTCTTTTTGATTACCCGCAAGTATACGGATCGCAACGTAGTAATAAAAAAATCGATCCCACGAGGGACGAGTTATGTCTACTCTACTACTTATCCTTAACACTTATGTTTACAGCAATAAAATATGAAATGATTAACTATAATTCTATTTAACTTTTAACTAAATATACAGTAACGTCCTATTTTTCTATGTCTGACGTAGTAAGTTGTGACATCCTACTAAATCGAGTCGTTGCTTAGAGTCGAGTCGGGCTGACTCAAAACCCAGTTCGAGCTATTAGAGTCCAGAGTGGGGTAGAATGGGAGGTAACTGAAATAAGGAAAAGAAGTGGACTTACTTGAAGGAAGCAAAAAGCTACATACAACAAATGCCTTACTTTGTCAAATATTAAGTCTAGATCTTAGTCTTTGATTATTTCAATAACTTAGACTTAACTTTGACAAACCAATTTAAAGATTGACATGCAAACCCAACTAAATGAATTCTATCTCTTTGATCCTTACTGAATTATTTCTTTCTGAGAATATAATTAAGTAAGCTTGATTATGTGAATACCCAAATTTTGAGGCTCAGAAAGCCTGTTTTCCCGGACTGCAAACAGTCCGGCCGGACCGGAGGCTATTTCGGAAGATTGAAGCACAACATGCAAAAAGTCTTTAATAAAACAAGAGGAAAGATAGAAGTAATTCAAAACTCATGCCTCTTGGAGGGCTTGGAGGGCGTCACCCCTCGAGGAACTCCTGGATGTTCTTTGCACGAACAATAATAAGTGACTCTCGTCATCTTATTTCTAAGTACTACCTTATTATTTTCTACTGTATTATAATACTACATTTTGCCTATTACATGAGGCATATTATATATTGCATATTGCATATATGGCCTATGGCCTATGGCCTCTGACATATGGCCTCTCTGGCATATGGCCTCTCTGGCATCCGCCCCCTTTCATCTTGATTTGGACTTTAATTTATAGAAGAGGAAGATGATGGCAGTTATGAAGGTGGTTGGCTGGCCAAAAGGTGCTTCAGGTGACTTCTCTGGACCTATGCATGGAAAGGAGCATGATTTTCTTTTAGTGAAAGGTGCAGTTATGTCTTCTGAAACACGACTCGCGCGTTCGCAGAGGTTCAAGGTCGCGCTCGCGACTTTGCTTTAGATGCTTTCTGCCTCTCAGAAGTGCTATTGCGCGGCTTTGCGCGCTCGCGCAGATGGAAGTCGCGCTCGCGCATTTCGCTGGCAAACCTTCTGCCTCTCAAAAGTGATTTGCGCGCTCGCGCAGATGGAAGGCGTGCTCGCGACTTGGCTTTTCTGGGTGTAGGTTGCGCGCGCGACCTCTTCTGGTGCTCACGACTGGCCTATTTCTTTTCCAACGCGACCTCCTTCGCATCGCGAAGTTTTGCTGAGAATTTTTCTTCCATTTTTATCAACTTTTTGGTCCTCTTTTCTATATAAAGCAAGCCTTTTCATTCCTTTGTTCAAATTGTGTTCCTGGACCTGGAAATTACTTTTGAAACAAAAACAACACAAACAAACGTAAAATATTAAAAACATCATGCATTCATTTGCAAATTTAATATGAAAATAACCATAACAAAATTTGCCCGCTTTGCGAGGCTATCAGAGGTTGCCGCTATGGAGATTCGGCGCCCCGTGTTGCCACCTAATGATATGATATGGGATAATATGGGAAAACCACAAGGTTGGTCTCCTATTTTGGTATGAAAAAGAAAAGAGAGGACTGGAAAAAAAAATTGAGAGAGGTGGTCAGTTAAAAATGAGAGGGTTGGTCAAGTGAGGATTAGACCGGTCGGCCATGTATGGGGATCGGCTCCCTGGTGCACACATTATGAGAGGATGGGCCATATGGAAGGACAGCTCATTGGGGGTTTCGGTGATGCCACTGTCTAATTTCCAGGTGATGTGATTATATGAAGATGATAATAATTGTGATTGCTATTGTACTGCCATTTGTGTGACAAACTGCATGATCATATACCTAGTCGGAGGACTAAAATGATTTATGTTAGCATGTGGATGATTGTGTAAGGTGCGAGGGTTATCTAAACCTACTCATTGAATTTAGCGCTCATCCCTGCCTCCTTTTTTTTTCAGGTAATAGGGAGAAAGAAAAGTCCAATGGAGTTGAAATATTAATTATAGAAGATTATTAACGATTGTAATAACGATGTAAATATAAAGGTATGTAAAATATATAATTCCGCAATTGTATTCCAAATGAGTTGTGAATGGACAAATAAAGTATATATGTTGATTATATAAAGTGTACTTTTGATATGTTTATGGAACAAAGTTATTGGGCTCGAAGCCACAATTATATTTAGAATATGGATGAATTAATATAGGCTTACTACAAAGTTATTGGGCTCGAAGCCACAATTATATTTAGAATATGGATGAATTAATATAGGCTTACTACGGGCCTCGGAGGCCTTAAGTCCACCCAGGTCCTAGTGTGGTCCGGCCCGCGGAAATGGGTCGTGACAATTAAACTCCCAATTACTTGATTAAAGTCAACTAGATCATTTTTCCCAAATTGAATTAAAAAGCCCACTCTTTTTTTATACAAATTTTTAGTCAAGTCTTAATTTCATAGATTACTTATTTAGGTCTCATTATCGTAACTAGCCCATTACCTAAGATATTCAAATTAAACAGTCAACTTGAAGTCAATATAGGTTCGGCCCATGCTTTAATTTGGACAAACAAAATTCATACCTTACACTAAAGCATACAATTTCATTTAACTAGTGTCTAAATGAGTTACATGTACTTAACAACACCATCTTTATGACAAAATTTAATCTAGGATCTAGGTACACAATTTAGATACCAAATTCAACACATGCTAACACCATCCATATGGAAATCATTGAGCAAAAACACAAAAACACATCATGCCACAATAAGGCTTTGGCCTCTCCTAGAAATGGCTTCTAGAAGGCTGTGTTTTCTAATTCCTCTTTAGCATATACTCACTCCACATCATGATCTCAATCATAATATTCATTTCACCCAATTGCATACATAAAATAAAAATCCCCAAATAGCTCTTAAGAACCCTAAAATCAACTTCAATCAAAATCAAAAAATATTACATATAGGTTAAGTTACTAACCTTCAATTGCATAATCCAATGAGTAATAATTTGTCTTCTCCTTGCCTTTGTTAAGCTTTAAAGGCTCACCTTGTTCTAGATGAAATTAAACAAAATCAAAACATCAAAATACTAATCTAACAACATATACATACAATTTAATACTCATAGAACGCTAATTGATTCTTAAATTTAAAATCATACAAGTTATGAAAACTGATCAAAAACTGCTTGCATGATTTTAATGCACCAAAATTATTGATTAGCTCCAATTGAAAGTATATACTATATAATCTAATAGCTTAGGTGGAATTTCTATGGCTTGATTGAGTGTTTTGCTTGAGGAAAATGAGAAATCAAAGGGGCAAAAGGCAAAGGGAGCTTCGACTAGCATTGAGAGAAAATGCGAGTGTGATTGTTTTTGATAACAGTGAGGACGCTACTGCCTCCTTGATTTAAGGGAAGGTCTTTAGTTTTAGTTTTTTTCTATTATTATTATTAAGCCAAGTTGGCGTTAACTTACAAATAAGGGGACCACCTTTTTTTATGATTTACTTAGCTAATATTCCAAGTTGGCATGCAGGCTTTTAAATAATAGGGGGTCCACCTCTCTTTTAGTTATTTTTACAATTAAAATGAGTTATAATAATTAGTTTAAGTCTATCATTTTCTTTTAAATCAAAATTAATTTAAACTCTCCTATAAAATTAAAATTTATCTATCACAATTAAAATAAATTAATTTTAATAGGTCAAGTCTAATTCAATTAAAATAGTCAAAATCAATTAAATTAACACCCTATAGTCCAATTAAAATCAATTTGGTCCAAAATCAAATCAATTTCTCCCTCAATTTCAAATCAAGGCTTAAAACAAATCAAAATTTTAAAATTGAATATGCAATTCTAATAATCAATTTAAGAAAATTATGTATGCAATGCATGAATCACACATCAAGGCTCACAAATCAAGAATTTCCCAATTAGATTGAAATTAGTACCAAACCTAATTGGCACTACTAAACAATCTACAATGCAATGACTCAAGGTTCTAGAAATCAAAGCGTTGCATATCAATTAAAGATTTTAATTTGATTGGTTGAAAAATAAAAGTAATTAAATTTTAATGGTCATATTAATTTTCTATTTAAATATAAATTCAATAGGATAAAATAAAAAACTATATTATATACTATATAAGGTATATATTAAGTATTGTAAGAATATAATATTTTTAAGCGGGAACAATAAAAACACATCTGTAAATTATAGTGCAATTTACACATACCTCCTTCCAGGTTTTAAGACAAACACACGCTTTCCTAAATTAACAGTCCATTACAACTACCTCCTTCCGTCCAAAATCATCCCTATTTCTATTAAATAGCTAAGGAAATGACTATACTAACCCTTGATCATAAATTAAATTGCTGTTAGTTTCTGGGCAGTTGATTAACAATAATTAGCAAACTAAAATAAACAAAAAGTAAAACATAGGAGCCTGTCATTGCTCTTTGAGCTTCACACATGACACACCCATGGAAACAATAACATAGTAACCCATCAAATAGAAAAACAAATTGCTATCAATTCGTAAGCAATTAATTAAAAATAATTAAAAAATTAACATAAACAAATTAAAAGGAAAGAAAAAATAAAAATAATTTAAAAAATAAAAATAAAAAAAGGAAAAAAAAAGAGCCGCAGATGGCTCTTTCACCTCCAACGCCATGGAAACCTAGATCGCAGCAACCATCAAAAAGTTCCTTCCTTTCTCTGTCGCTCCTTCCTTTCACCTCCTTCCTTTCACCTCCAACGCCATTGCAACCCAGATTGCAAAAACTCAATCCATCAACACCCGTTCATAATCTCAACTTGTACCATGCCCAAGCCTCCATTGCAGGACCACCGCAATATAATGATTAATTTATAAATAAACTGCAATATAAATTAATCATTATATTTATTTTATTCAAAATAAGAATTTATACCTAAATATTATATAAATAAAAAATTAAATAAGTATATTTATTTTATTCAAAATAAGAATTTGACCTAAATATTATATAAATAAAAAAATTTTAAATAAGTTTAAAATGAGTATATAACAAATAAAGCTCAACCGTACATCACCATGTCATAAAGAACTAATAATATTATATATAAATATGGAAATAGAGGGGGGAATAATAGGATTTTCGATAATTCCCTTAAATGAAATTTAGAATATACTAAAATAACTTTAGTTATAGATCTAATTTAGAAAATACATTTTATTATTTGTTATATTATATTTATAAAAATTAATTTTTTAAATTAAATACATATAGATAATAAAATATTTCAAAATTTTGAGTTTTTATCATCTTAAACTTTATTTTTAATAAATATATGCGATAAGGATTACATTTTTGAAAATTTTTATACATTTTATTTTTAAATATTTAATCTATTTTTAATTTATAATTTAAAATATTTTATTTTTTCTTTTTTTTAATTATAATTTAAAATATTTTATTTCAGAGAGAAATAAAAAAGATAAAAAATATGCTTTGTATTAATTCCTTTTTTCTTTATATTTGTATTATCTGATTGGCTATATTTTTAAAAACAAATAAATTTTCAAATAGAATATACATAATATTTTATTTAGGAGAGAGATATAAAAAGAAAAAGTATATTCTTTTATTAATATGTTTTCTTTCTATTTGTATGATTTGATTTGGTATATTTTAAAAAAAATTCAAATAGAATACACATCATTAAGCCTTTTAAAATTTTTAAATTACATTTTATTAGTTGATTAGATATATTGATAAAAGTTATTTTTTAAAATAAATACACATAAATAATTAAGCATTTCACAATTTTAAGTATTATAAATTTATTTTTAATAAATATATATGATAATGGATTGAGGCTAAGTTTGCAACACAAATTGGGCATATGAGAAAAGCGCGTGGTTTCGATGGGCACTAAACTCACCTGTAATAAGGGATGAAGAGTTTTAATTGTGACTAAGTCCCGAGCCGGATTAAGTGGTCACTAGTAATAGAGTTCGAATAACAATGGTTTAAAAAAAAAAAAAAGAGATATTTGAAAATTTTATATTTTATTTTTAAATATTTGATTCTATTTTAATTACTGTTTAAAATATTTTATTTCAGAGAGAACTAAAAAAAGAAAAAATTTATTTTTTATTAATATTCTTTTTTCTTTATATTTGTGTAATTTGATTAGATATAAATTTTTAAATAAAATATACACAATATTTATTTAGAAGAGAGATAAAAAAAAAGAAAAAATATTATATTATTTGAATTAATATTTTTTCTTTATATTTGTATGATTTGATCGGTTATATTTAAAAAAAAAATTCAAATAGAATACATATAATTAAGCCTTTTAAAGTTTTAAATTACATTCATGAGTTGATTGGATATACTTATAAAACTTATTTTTTTAAAATAAACACATATAGATAATTAAGGTGCTGTTTGTTTTAGATTAAGTTTTTTATTTTTTGTTTTTTCCTTAAAAAATAAACAAAACTTGTTTGTTTAAACCTTTTCATTTTTTTCTTTAATTTTTAAAAAGCTGTTTTTTAAAACAAAAAATAAATTTTATGAAACCACAAATAATAGTTTTTGTAATTGTGCTTACTGGTTTTTTTTCATTTTTTATAAGACTTGTCCTTATAAAATTGTATTATTATTATTATTATTATTTGTCCTTAAAAATCTGTATTATTATATTATTATTATTATTATTATTATTTATTATTCATTATTATCTAATGCTCATTTATTTATCCAAAATATATTAAGCATTAGTTTTATTATCTCTATTAAAATTCTATGTTTTTTTTTTTCCATTCTCTTCTCTATTTAGTATTATTTGTTATATTTTTTATTATTTTCTCTATCCATTTATTAATCTAATGTCATTTAGTATTATTTTATTTATTATTAATGCTTGGATATTATATTATTCAATTGATTGTATAACATTAATAATCAATAGTTAATTTAACTTTGGAATTTTAAAAATTAAAATGTGAAAATTTTTAATTATTTTGTCTTCAGATTTTATATTTTTATACTTTTTATTTAACTAAAATATTTAATGGCTTAATAAGGGAGAGATTTGATAAAAATGGGAAAGAACTTTTTCACATCATTGAAAGCTAAAAGAAAGAAAAAAAAAATAATTTTAGAAAAAAAAACAGTTTTTTTAGAAATAAGTAACAAAAAACTCAAAGCAGTTTTATGTTTTCTAATAAATAAAAAACTAAAAACAAACAACTATAACAAACGGGCCTAAAGCCATTTTCAAATTTAAATATTATCTTTTTTAAAATTTACTTTTAATTTAAATTTACTTTTAATAAATATATATGATGAGAAGAAATTCGAAAATTTTTATATTTTATTTTTTAAATATTTGATTTCAATTTAATTATAATTCAAAATATTTTATTTTGGAGAGAAATAAAAAAGAAAAAATATATTATTTTTTTTGTATTTTTATGGTTTGATTGGATATATTTTTTAAAAAATAAATTTTTAAATAGAATATACATGACATTTATCTAGGAGAGAGATAAAAAAGAAAAAAATATGTTATTTTTATTAATATTTTTCTTTATATTTGTATGGTTTGATTGGATATATTTTTTTTAAAAAAAAATTCAAATAGAATAAACATAATTAAAACTTTCAAATTTTTTAAATTTTTTGTCACGACCCGTTTCCATGGGCCGGACCGGCACTAAGGCCTAGGTAAGCTTAAGGCCCCCGAGGCCCGTAGTAAGCCTAAATTATTCAATCTGTCTACATGATTCTCCTAATTTCAACAAAACAGACAAAACAGTAACCCATATGACTCCTGCCCATATGACTTAAGATATAAGTTTTATAAAATTTTCAAACATCTGACCCAATATCAAATAATACATAAAATTTAACCAGGGCCTATTCACAATAACAAATAATCACAATAAGGGCTTACTAGTTTACCTACAGTTAATTACACAATAATTAATTTATAGCGTAGTGCTAACAATAAACCCCAATTTAAATACACAACCCTATAATTGCGGAGTCCAAAAAAATCTGATAACAGAATAATTTATACATTCAAAATTAAATATCAAGAATATAAAGTTTACATTTGTAACTCTGCGGAGAAGGATTGCAGAGCTTCAGTCGAATCACGGCTGCTTCTAGTACTGGGAAGTTTGTTGAGGAGTGAGTTTTGCAAAAACTCAAGTGAACAAAATAAATAATACACACCACATACAGTCAACAAAATGCCACCCTAGTATACTGAATGAACACAACAACAGGTCAATCATTATGACATTACATCAGCACCCACAAACAATTATCACCTTCCAAATAATTTTCACATCACGTGGAAATTAGTCAGTGGAGTCACCGAAACCCCCGATGAGCCGGTCCTCTCACATGGCTCATTCCTCTCACATTGTGCCATCAGGGAGCCGATCCACCCATACTGCCGACCGGTCTTTAATCCATCACTTGACCAGCCCTTCTCATTGTTTTTCATTCTCTCTATTCTTTTCCATCCAACAGGAGCGTAACCCGTCGTCTCCATCAAATCTAGATTATCAGCGTCACAACAGGGAGGCCACCCTGCGGGCTCGCCGATCAAATCTTTATATTATCAGAGGGCGCCCAATAAAGAAACCAACCTGGGTTTTCCATTATCACACAGAATCATAGCAGTAGTGCACACGGGGGCGCCGATCTCCCATTTACCCGGCCAACCCATTTACCCGGCCAAATTTCATATCATATTCAGGATCCATATCACATATACCATTTTCACAAACCCATGGTGACCCACTTCATCCCAATTCCACACAAACAAATCACAGTATAGTCATAGCACAAATAATCAAACAATTCATTCATCATAATACACCAATTTCATCCAAATGCACAATCATATATAAATATAATTATAGTGATCGTAGCATAATATATATGATAAAATACTTATAATATATTGTAAATATGTAAATAAAAATATAATGTTTATAAATAAATGTTATGCAAATGTAGTGTTGATATGCATTATTTATTATTACTCACAGTGATGGAGAGCGAAATTCTAGTTTTGATGTTGTCCTGGAGGAGCACTAGATGGACCCGGGCGATCTAAGAAATTTAAAGAATGACACAAAACAAAAATAACTATATCAGATAAAAATATTTCTTTACCACTCTAAGAGTTTTATTTTCTTTTCTATAATAAATTTTTATTTTTCTACCAAACTCTATTTTACTTATTTTCTTCTGACTTCTATTTTATTTCCTACCGAAATTTTTTATTTTATTTTATCTAACTCTAGTTTATTTATTTTCTTCTACCGAAATTTATTTTATTTTTATACCAAATTTATTTTTATTTTTCTACCGAAATTTCGGCATCATCTCCCTTAAAAATTTGACTATCTACCTATTAAAATATCAATAATTTCACAAATATTCAATCCATACGGCCCATCCGTCGGGCAATTAATCAAACAACATTTTCCCATTCTCCTCCAATCTCAACATCACCACACAATCCAAATTATACATTACAATAACATTATATTTAAACTACTTTAATTAAATCAATACTAAAATTATAAAACCACCTCACAATTATCAATTAAATATTAACCAAATTACTTAACTACAAATAATAAAATTAATTTAATTACTAGCATTACTAACATTAACATTAACTTAAACTAATTGACGTTAAAATTATAAAACTGTTAACTACTCACAATTATCAAATTAAATTAACCAAATTACTTAACTACAAATAATAAAATTAATTTAATTAACTAATATTACTGACATTAACTAAATCGACTAAAATTATTAAAATTAAACTAACTAAACTAAATCAATTAACTAAATAAATTAACTAAATAAATTCAAGAACGCTAACTTAACTAAATAAATTACCTACAAACAATTAATTTCATTCACTAAAACTAAATTATACCTAATATATATATATTGTTGCCGGAATTTCGATTAACCGAAAATGGAGGCTGGTGACTGATAGTGGCGGAGAGAGCGGAGATTGGCGCGATCCGGTGTGCAGCAGAGGGCCAACTTGTGGCGGCGCGGAGGAGCTGCGGGACGTGCTGGCGCGCGAATGGAGGCCATGCGCTGAACTGGCGCGCGGTGGTGCTCGACCGACGTTGTGGACTGTGGAGTTGCTGCATGACGCAGACCCAGTTGAGGAAGCAGGGAAGAAGAAAAGGGAAAGAAAGAAAGAAAGAAAGAAAGAAAGGAGAAGAAGAAGAAGAAGAAGAAAAAGAAGAGAGGGAGGAGGTGGCGGCACAGGTGGTTTGCCGGCGACTGAAAAAAAAACGCAGATAGGGGGGGAGGAGAATGGAGCCAGCGCTGGAAACATGAAGAAAAAGGGAAAATTCTAGAAGGGTTTGGGTGGTTTGGTTCGATTCAATTTTTGGTCCGGTTCAAATCATGGTTTTCCATTGATTTTTGAAATTTTTTTTTCTTACTGGTTTTTTTTCGGTTCAGTTTCTCACAGTGTTCGCATTAAAATATTGAAAATAAATTTCCAGACCGTCAGTTTATTAAATTTAATTGGATAATTTTTGAAAATAAAAATTCGGATTATTTCACAAACTAATAGATAGATGAGTGTTTTTTGGTGCACCACTTGAATTGAATAACAATGGAAACTTTACCAATAAATAAATTGGAAATGAAGCCAGTGCTTTTCTTTTCTTTTTTTTTTTTTTTTTATACACATTCAGTAGAATACATGTTCTTTTGAGCAGCTAGAAGGATGAATCAAGAAGATGAGATAAATATTTTTGAGTTTGTTAGTCAGACCAGCGGAATTATTTTTTTTTTTTTTTTAATTAAATTATGAAGACAAACTAATGGGAAGAAAATTCAATTTATAGGGAGGGTAGGATGATTATGAGATGAATCTAGCCCCAAAGTTACCTACCTTATTACCATAGTTAATTTAAACTTTAAACTTGAGTTGTACTATATCTATAAGTCGTCAAATCAAATATTCATAACCTAAAGTACAGATTCGACACTAGTATTCACCTTTACACGTGAGAATTTTAATCACTTATAACCTCTGCTCTAAGTAAGGGTTATTAATCTCATTAGCTCTAAATCATGTGTCCTTACATTGATGTATCATCATTTATTCTCTCACTAGCTATCATAGGCAAAGATCATCACTCCATAAGAAACTCATACACAAACCAAGTATTTAACCTTACTGTTATAAGAATCCGCATATTCAATCAAATTTACTACTATCTCAATTTGGACTCTTTATTTTAAAATTCAAAACCTACATGAAGACTCATCCATTTTTCATCAATTCCAATTCCATATATTCCATATATTTGCCCTCATAATCATTGAAGTTGTTCATAACTAAATAAGATGATTGCTGCCAACTCAAGAAAGTTTTCGATTATTATCAAATTTTAAGTGCTATTTGAAATCATTTCAATTAAAGAGGAACAATTCTTGCCACTACTACAGCTTTATTTCAATAGAATTCAAGACATTTCTCTAGCTAAGTGCTGATTCAACTGATAGGATATAGCTGACTTCTACCCAATCTCATCACATATTATCAACTTAACTATTTGCCAACAAAAAGATATATAATTTATTCTCAATTCTACTAATGAGAATTCTCATAGAAAGCAAATAATTACATCGACTATATAGAGAAAATTTCAATCACACTCAAGTCTCTTATTTTTAGTTATTAACCTCTCTATCCTTCTCGCCAAATATCCATATCATTACCATTTCTCTAACTAATTATGACAACAAACTTATGCAACTAGCCAAATTAGTTGTTAAGCCTGCCGGATAATTTCTTAATTTATTTTCTAAAATTCGCAAACACAGTTCATTATACTCCCACTTTCCATCATGAAATCCAGTTCTACCATTTTTTTTTTTTTTATTTTTTTTTTTTTACAAGCTTAATCAAGATGTAAAATTCTCCAAACCGTAATTTATATCCAATTTACCTAGGTCTACGTATCCAGAAATCAAAAATTCTAAACAAATAGTGCCCTTTTTGCTCAAGCTAAGTAAGAGATTAAGGATGTTAAACCTATAATCCAACTGCTGTTTGAACTATGTCCTTTGTTTTATGTTTATTTTTAAGCCTATGAATATTCAGATAATAATACCATCGGGTTATTCCTTTTCTCCAAGTCTATCGTAATGTCTATTACCTGTAAAATTATATCTAATACGATCTAGGAATATCCTCAACCTCAAGTATGTTCTCTCTATATTCTTTACTCCAAACAAGATTAATACCTCATTAAATCCTTCAACATCAGAGTTACAATGTACCGGTCCGCTAATGGACCTAACTAATTAAGTATTCCCTTAAACCATAAGATATGTCGCAAACTGCCATTTATAACATTATAACATAATGCTATTCATTCAATCATAATTGCTATCTATTACGAAGAAATTCAGAAAAGGTTTACATTGACTCCAAATCATATATTAATGACTCTCATCCTAATTGGTATCCCAATCATTCCATGAGCAAATTTTAAATTAATAAATTACCAGATTAACACACTTAAGTTGGTCTTCAAGTATAGTTAAGATGTAATTTTAGACCATCTTGTTAACACATCCGATAATCGATAATCTTATAATTCATGTTTTTCCCTAAAATTATCCCAAATTCACTTGTTTATTCTTACACAGATCTCAATATTCCAAATGAACAGTAAATTAAAACCCAGTTAGTTCATTGATATATAAAATACTCTAGATACCCTTCTGCTCCCTAGAGGCATAATTATATCTCCCTTTCTTCATCCAATAAACTAAGTAACTTACAAAAAATGCATAGAGTAATAGAAAGTCCTTATGTTTATATACTTTCCACCAACTAGTTACATGTATTCACATTCATTGTCATCTCAAGCTAAGGCCCATGATCTTTTATCAACTCTTATTCTCGGTCATTACCATTAATAACACTTATCACATAATACATTTATAAGCTCAATATGTGGATTCAATTAATATAATCATAAAACCTATTTTCTAACCAGATGCCATTCAAGTTACAGAAGTGAGAAATTTTCTTATCTTCTTTCTCTCAAGTAGAAAGTCTATCTTTCATTCTGAACTATCTTTCTTTCTGAATATAAATACTAAGTTCTTTCGCCATCGGGATTACAATCCTTAAATCATTTATCTATTTGTATATCACCAGACATTCAATAACTTCCTACCTTTGATCTCTTTCTAGAATATGAATTTACTACAAAATTCTCGAAACTCACCTCGCAAGAACCCGATTGACTCAACTCATAAGGTTGGTTATAACATTATCAATTATTTGTTTAATATTTTATTAGAGTTAGCACCGAAAGTGATAAATTATTTTAAACTTCAAAGCTATTTTCCTACCTTCAATAGTGTACATGTTCCATCATTCTACCTTTAATAATATTTCACTTCTTTTTGTCTAACTACATATTCTTAATTACTTATTCTAAAGCATCTTTTAACTTCCTAAATTTTCATAAATTTTAAATTTATTTACAGCATAAAATTACTATTTATGATCATTTAAATTCGATCATTTAAATTCTTAATATCCACCTTATCTTTATTTTTTTTTTTCATCAATATAACAAGAAACTTTACAACTATACAAATATTATTCTCCTTCAAATTATATTCTAATTATCATTTTCTAATATAATTATCACCCAACATAATAGCGTTCCAATCCCAAGTCCACTAGTTTCCTCTTTTATCTTTTACTTTCATTTTATTATACTAGATCCATAAACTTAGTCTGGCTTATTAAACATCCTACATATACTAGGGTCTTACTTATGTCCCGTCTAATACACTCATGAAGAATTCCCAAAATATAGAAGTCTTTATCTTAAAGCTGCTGAGGTATCACTATTTCTATTTTTATCAAATCTTATTACCCATAATCCCTAATTTATTAAACCTC
Source organism: Jatropha curcas (assembly GCF_014843425.1). The sequence goes on along the minus strand of NW_023590909.1, from coordinate 5,103,962 downwards.
TAATTACTGACTATCCTCATTTAAATCATATTAATTTATACCCTTCACGTTTCTGTAATTGATTTCTTTCGTAATTGATTCTTTTCTTAATATCCAGAACATAACAGGAACTGGATCCATCCTTTACTTATCTAATTTTCATTAGTATTGATATCAATTCAATTAATTTTGAACAATTATCTCTCCACTATTTACATAACATAAGTACCTTTAATTTCTTATGGAGTCATTACTCCTTCTCAGATCATAGAATCTCCCCATTAAGACAAAAATCATTGTTTGTAATTCACCATACATCGAGTGTGAAACAATTATTTTAAACATCAAAAGACTAAATACCATAGATTTAATTCTTACTATACCATATTAAACCATAAGATGTCACGAATACACAGCAATATTCACCACTAAATAGCAAAAGATTAGAGTTAATTTATCTTTGCTAAGAATCACAATTCACAATTTACCTTTCTTATAACCACAATAGTTTATATTATTCCTTATATTCACACACCTAAAAAAAATAGTTGATGAATACAACAATACACTCTACTCTACCAAGCAGTGATTACTTATAAATAAAACTCACTTCATATAATAATTCCACCAATATTATTCTTTATGAAAAATACTCATCACCAATTATCATATCAATTCACACCAAATCCTTCAATATTCAAACCTTATAAAAATCATATATATCCATTCCATCTAGAAAAATATTTATCTCAATAATTATAAGAAATTCCACTAACTAACATTATGTAAATGTCACCAAATACATATATTAATTCAAGGCACCAATTAAATATATTCTAATGTCCTCAAATCCGAATCGTTTGGTTCTCTTATTAAATAAAACTAGCAACTAATCCGAATCATTTAGTTCTCTTAATAAATAATTAGCAATTCATTCTCAATTCCGCAGGCACATATTTACACACATTCCTGCATTTTTATATATGTATTCCATATTCAACACGTATTAAATAAAAATAACACACTTTCATCATCTAACTTCAACTTATTAATCCTATATAACTTATCTTTTTACCTACTTAAATTATATATGAATATTATTTATTCCATAGAAGGATTCTAGTTTAAGTTTAACCCATCCCCTTAGCATCAATTAGCTAAATCACATCTCTAAAGGACAAGGATACAAATTTTAATCATTAAACAACTTGACTTTAACCTGACTGCGAACAACGCTAAAGAGGAAAGCAAGGAAGACTATGTCAAGATGTCAAGGACGGACAGGAATTACTCCGCACGTTACATCTAGACTTTATGCAACTTTGCGTGTCTGGATACGCACCTTTGTTCACGAATCCGTTTCCCTGGGCCGGACCTGCACCTAGGACCTAGTGTAAGCTTAAGCCTCCCGGGCCCATAGTAAAGCCTAAATAGTTCAAGTCTGTCTACATTGATTCTACCTAATTTCAACAAAACAGTAAGCCCATATGACTTAAGAGATATAAGTTTTATTAAAATTTTTAACACATCTGGCCCAATATCAAATAATAACCATAAATTTAACCAGGGCCTATCCCACAATAATATTAATCACAAGTAAGGGCTACTAGTTACCGTACAAGTTAATTACAACGCAATAATTAATTATAGCGTAGTGCTTAACAATAAGGCCCAATTTTAAATACACAAAACCCTATAACTTTGCGGAGTCCGAAAAATGCTGATAATAGAATAATTTATGACATTCAAAAGTTTTAAATGATCAAGAATGTAAAGTTTACATTTGTAAACTCGTCGGGAGAAGATTGCAGAGCTTCAGTCGAAGATCCCAGGCTGCTTCTAGTACCCTGGGAGGTTGTTGAGGGGTGAGTTTGCAACTCAACGTTGAACAATAATAAAAATACACACCACATACAGTCAAAGCCAAAATGCACCCTAGTATTACGTGAATGAACCACCAACAACAAGTCAATCATATGGACATACATCAAAGCGACCCACCAAACAATATCACCTTCAAAATAATCACATTCACGTGGAAATTAGTCAGTGGAGTCACCCGGAAACCCCCGATGAGCCGTCCTCCCACAGTGGCTCGATCCTCTCCATGTGCCACCAGGAGCAGACCCCCATACTGGCCGACCGGTCTAATCCTCACTTGACCAGCCCTCTCGATTGTTTTTCCAGTTCTCTGCCCTCTCATTATTTTTCCATTCTCTCTATTCCCAACAGGAGGTAACCCGGTCGTCTCCATCAAATCTAGATCATCAAGCGCTCACAACAGGAGGCCACCCTGCGGGCTGCGATCAAATCAGGTGCGCCCAATAAAGAAACCAACCTGTGGTTTTCCATATCACACAGATCATAGCAGTAGGTGCACACGGGGCGCCGATCTTCCATTTACCCGGCCAAATTTCATATCATATTCAGGATCCATATCACATATACCATTCTCACAAACCCATGGTGACCCACTTCATCCCAATTCCACACAAAATTCCACACAAACAAATCACAGTATAGTCACAGCACAAATAATCAGACAATTCATTCATCATAATACACCAATTTCATCCAAGTGCACAATTAAACATCCATTTCTCGAATGCAACTAAATAATTAAATAGATACTATTAACGGTAAACAATAACGATAAAATAAATGATAATAACAATAAACAGTAGCAATGAAAATAAATAAATAATTAGAGCACTCTATTAATCATGTATTAAGTTATAGAATTAATCTAAATAAACTTATTAATTAAAACTAGTCTAGGTTCTATTGAAATTTCGGCAGCATCCCCCCTAAAAATAGGACTATCTACCTGTTTAAATATCAGTAACTATATCAGATAACATATTTCTTTACTACTCTAAGTTCTAATATTTTTATTTTATATTATAAATTTTTCTACGTAATTTAATCTCGATATTTAATTTCTTTTCTGTAATAAATTTTTATTTCTCTATCTAACTTTATTTCATTTATTTTCTTCGGAAATCTATTTTATTTCCTACCGAAATCTATTTTGTTTTCTACCGAAATTTACTTTATTTTCTACCGAAATTTCGGCAACATTTCCCCTGAAAATTGGACTATCTACCTGTTAAAATATCAACAATATATCAATAATTCCAAACCACACGGCCCATCCATCGGGCAATCAATCAATTCAATTTATTTTCCCATTCTCCTCCAATCTCAACATCACCACACAATCCAAATTATACATTACAATAACATTATATTTAAACTACTTTAATTAAATCAATACTAAAATTATAAAACTAAAACTGTTAACTACTCACAATTATCAAATTAAATTAACCAAATTACTTAACTACAAATAATAAAATTAATTTAATTAACTAATATTACTGACATTAACTAAATCGACTAAAATTATTAAAATTAAACTAACTAAACTAAATCAATTAACTAAATAAATTAACTAAATAAATTCAAGAACGCTAACTTAACTAAATAAATTACCTACAAACAATTAATTTCATTCACTAAAACTAAATTATACCTAATATATATATATTGTTGCCGGAATTTCGATTAACCGAAAATGGAGGCTGGTAAATAAATTCAAGAACACTAACTTAACTAAATAAATTACCTACAAACAATTAATTTCATTCACTAAAACTAAATTATACCTAATATATATATTGTTGCCGGAATTTCGATTAACCGAAAATGGAGGCTGGTGGCCGGAGGTCGACTGACAGTGGCGGAGAGAGGCGGAGATGGCGCGATCCGGTGGTCTAGCAGAGGGCCAACTGTGGCGCGCGGAGGAGCTGCGGGACGTGCTGGCGCGCGATGGAGGCCATGCGACTGCAACTGGCGCGCGGTGGTGCTCGACCGACGTTGCTGGAGCTGCTGGAGTTGCTGGCAGTGAGGCAGACCCAGTTGCAGGGAAGAAGAAAAGGGAAAGAAAGAAAGAAAGAAAGAAAGAAAGAAAGGAGAAGAAGAAGAAGAAGAAGAGAAGAAGAAGAAGAAAAAGAAGAGAGGGAGGAGGTGGCGGCACAGGTGGTTTGCCGGCGACTGAAAAAAAAACGCAGATAGGGGGGGAGGAGAATGGAGCCAGCGCTGGAAACATGAAGAAAAAGGGAAAATTCTAGAAGGGTTTGGGTGGTTTGGTTCGATTCAATTTTTGGTCCGGTTCAAATCATGGTTTTCCATTGATTTTTGAAATTTTTTTTTCTTACTGGTTTTTTTTCGGTTCAGTTTCTCACAGTGTTCGCATTAAAATATTGAAAATAAATTTCCAGACCGTCAGTTTATTAAATTTAATTGGATAATTTTTGAAAATAAAAATTCGGATTATTTCACAAACTAATAGATAGATGAGTGTTTTTTGGTGCACCACTTGAATTGAATAACAATGGAAACTTTACCAATAAATAAATTGGAAATGAAGCCAGTGCTTTTCTTTTCTTTTTTTTTTTTTTTTTTATATACAATATTTTATTGATATATTTATAAATATTAAAACATTTTGTTAGATGAGTTCTGAAAATGAGTTTTATTTTTAATAATAATTTTTTATTTTTTATTTTCTTTTTCGTTACTGAATAATTTGTGACTAATATTATTTTAATTTAGTAAGAGATTTGTATCTCATTGCAATAAATAGATAGCTTCTTGATGATTAAACATTTTTAATTTTTTTGATATTTTTTTCCTTATATCCTAAATCTTTTTTAGAAAACTAGAAAAAAATTAGAACTGTATATTTCTGTTTTGAGTCTCTTTTTGAGGTTTAAAGAATTTATGTATATGAGCATATATTATTTTCTCTAATACATTGGGAAAATAATACCGTTACTGTAGCCAAAATGATTATCATTATCAATTCAGTTTGAGACCACTTCATTGTATAAAAATAAAATTAAGTACATAAGAAGTAGCATTACAAGTAGTTATCATTATCAATTCAGTTTGAGACCACTTCATTGTATAAAAATAAAATTAAGTACATAAGAAGTAGCATTACAAGTAGTTTGTATGACAAAATGAAATATAAATTAACCACTTATATTTATTTTAATATAAACAAAAACTTATGTTTTAATATTATATAGATAAAAATCAAAAGAATAGAAAAAAGAGTATATAACAAGCATAGTCAATATGCAACACACGTCATAAAAAAAACTAGTCTATATCTATACTATATATAAATGTAGGAATAGAAGGGAATAATGAGATTTCGATATCGACCTTAATGAAATTCGGAATATCCTAAAATAGCCTCAGATGTAGCCAATTTGAAAATTATATTTTATACCAATGAGTGTTTGGATGAGTGGATCGATACTCTTTTCTCTTAAGTGAGATCGAGAGTTTGATCCTCATTAGTGGAGTACTTTACCCCTGGGCCAACTCGGAGCAAGTAGGATTTAGTTTTAATCCAATGGGATTGAGATACCTATGGTTACGATTAAAAAAAAATTATATTTTATTATTTGAGTGGATATAATTTTTAAAATTTTTTTTTTAAACAAATACATAGAGATAATAAAATAAAAAAGAATACTCTTCTTTTTTTATGGTTGTAGGGAAAATTGAAGATTTATTTGGCGAAAATATAACGTTTCTTTCATGTAATTTTTTTATTAATTAATTAACTTATTTATTTATCTATTTTAAATTTGCAACTTTTATGTAATCTTTTTAATTAATTAATTAATTAATTAATTTATCTATTTTAACTTGCAACTTAGAAAAATAGAGAAACAAAATTAGATCCTAGTATAATTTGCTTCGTAATTTTCATTTATTTACTTGGCTATAATCTTTTTTTTTATCAATATCAAATTTCATTAAATTACGACATTTCTAATTAAAGAACAGTTGATTTTTGAAATTCAAATTGGTAACTTTTTTTAATATAGTTTGTTTCTTGTTATATGTTGAGTTCCAAAAAGAGTCATGTTCTTAATAACAATTTTTTTAATTTTTTTCATTAGTAAATTAATTTATAATTACTATCACTTTAATTTAGTAAGAGATATATCTCCGTTATGATAAATAGATAATCTATTGATAATTAAACATTTTTAATTTTCTTAATATTTTTCTATTATATTCTAAATCCGTTTAACTTGAAAGAAAATAATTTTTATAAAATTGGAAAAAAAATAAAACTATATATTTCTATTTTATGTCACTTTTTGCGGTTTTAAGAATTTGTATGTATGTGCATATATTCTTTTCTCTAATGCACTGAGTAAATAATACTATCACTATAGTCAAAGTAATTATCATTATCAATTCATATCATATGCTCATTTTTTCTCTTTACCAAATAGTAGAAACTAATTTATTATTATTTTTCATTATAATTGTGAGTAAATAATAACTATCACTATAGTCAAGTAATTATCATTAGTCACATTACAATCATATATCGTCATATTAATTTCTCTTTACACACAATAGTAGAAAACTAATATAATATATTATTTATTCTATATATAACAATTGTATATAGGAAATTGATTTGATGTTCAAGAAGGCAAAAGAGGTTGCGGAGCACTGAGTTTTTTGACTTGCATATTTTTAAGGGCTGAAAAGAATCTAAGGTCATAGGAAGATTTGGATATAAATTTTATTTTGAGAACACACTTCATTTATAAAATAAAATAGAATTAACAGTACATAAGAGTAGTCTTTACAAAGTAGTTTGTACGACAAAGATCCAATACAAAATTAAACAATATATATTTATTTTTAAATCTAAACAAACTATATGACTTTAGTTTATATATATATATTTAAAAATAATTTAAAAAGAAATACTAAATATATAATGAGCATAGTCAACCCGTGCAGGGAGGGGGGAAAAAAACCAAAACGGCATACATAAAAACAGAATTAGTCCATACATATATCATAATTTATTTTAATCTAAACAAAAACTTATGCTTTAGTATTATATATATAAAAAAATTAAAAGAATATAAATATATAATGAGCATAGTCAACGTGCAAGACACGCTATAAAAACAGATTAGTCCATACTATATATAAATATGAAAATAGGGGAAATAATGAGATTTTCGATATTGTTCTTAATGAAATTTAGAATATCTTAAAATAGTCTTAGTCAATTCAAAAATTATATTTTATACCAATGAGTGTTTAGATGAGTGATATGACACTCTTCTTTCTTAGGTAAGGTCGAAGGTTCGATCCTCATAAATAGAGTAAATACTTGCTATGAGCACTTTATCCCTCCTTGGGCCAACTTGATGTAAGTAGGATTTAGTTTTAGCCAATTGGCTTGGGATACCTGTGGTTAAGACGGAAAAAAAAATTTACATTTTATTATTTGATTGGATATAATTTCTAAATCCTTTTTAAATAAATAAATATATATAATAAAAAAGAAAAAAAATGTACCCTTCTTTGTGGTTATAGGAAAAATTGTGGGTTTATTTGGAGAGAATATAACATTTTTTTATGTAATCTTTTTTTTATTACTTAATTAATTTATTTGTTTATTTTAAATTTGCAATTTAGAACAATAGAGAAACAAAATACTTGAATAAACTCATTAATTGACTAATATTGAATCCTATTTTTATTTATTGACTTGGCTTTTTTTTTGCCCATTAAAATGAAATTTAATTAAATTATAGCAATTCCAAGGTTATTTTTGAAATTCAAATTGGTAATTTTTCAATATAATTTATTTTTTGTTATATGTTGAGTTCTTAAAAGAGTTTTATTCTTAATAAAAGTTTGTTATTTTTTATTTTCTTTTTCGTTATTGAATGAATTTGTAACCATTATCACTTTAATTTAGTAAGAGATTTATATCTCCCATGCAATAAATAGATGACTTCCTGATCAAATATTTTTAATTTTCTTAATATTTTTACTTTTATATCCTAAATATGTTTTACTTGAAAGAAAATAGTGTTTATGAAATTGAAAAAACTAGAACTACATATTTCTATTTTGGGTCATTTTTTGGGTTTCAAGAGTTTGTACTGGGTAAGTAATACTATTACTATAGCCAAAATGATTATCATTATTAATTCAGATCATTTTCTTATTTCTTTTCTTTTACCTACCAGTAAAAAATATTACTATAGCCAAAATGATTATCATTATTAATTCAGATCATTTTCTTATTTCTTTTCTTTTACCTACCAGTAAAAAAATTATTATTTTTTATTATAGTTGTATATAGATATTGGTTTGGGGTTGAGGGTAAGAGTTGAGATTACATGATAACTTGATTTTCTTTTTGAGAACTTATTAGGGTTTTTAAAATCTATATTTATAAATTAAGGGTTGAAGGATTAGGTATAGGGACTATATTGAACTTTATTTTGAGACCACTTCATTATATAAAAATAAAATCAACTACATAAGAAATGACATTGCAAGTAGCTTATATGATAAAGTCTAATACAAATTAACCAATTGTATTTATTTTAATCTAAACAAAAGCTTATGTTTTAATGTTATATAGATTAAAAATTAAAAGAGTACAAAAAATGAAAATATAACGAGTATTGTCAACATGCAACGCACGTCATAAAAAAGATTAGTATATATAAAAGTATGAATTGGGGAGACATTGCATTTCTAAAACGCCTCTATAGAATTTTAATTTGATTGATTGATTAAAAATACCATCAGATATAATTTAATCCAATTCTAATTAGAAATTTTTTAATTTTATTAATATTTTATTAGTTGATTAAAAATATCATTAATAATATCAACTTGTAATTTATAAAAATTAATTAATTATGTACTACGTGATTTTATCTGTATTTTAATATAATAAATTTTTATTTAATTTAAACAATATAATATATATTCACTAAATATATTATAAAATCAAAATATACTTAATCATTAAATAAGCACTTAGTTATTCCGTAAAAGTTAATTATTGATTGATTATTAATTTATTTAAGTAACATGTCCGTTCATTACCAAGAATTTCCAATTCAATTCTTCATTTTAAAAAATCAAGGTATTATTTTATTATATATACATAAATATTAAACTTAAGTGTTTTTTTTCTAAATCAAATTTTCTAATATCTATAATTGATTAAGTCAATACTTGCCTCCGATATAGAACGTGACTCTGGCATAGAATGTGACATCTCCTGTAAAGTCCCCGGGAATCAGAGTAGGAGTGTTATTTAATATTTTTGTTAATTCATAAGCTTATAGAAGCTTTTATTATATAATATAGATTGATAAACAAATTTACTAATTTTGGAAGATATCTTCCCCTTTGGAAGATGAAAAATCATTTTTTTAAAATAGCTTAATTTTTTATTTAATCAGAAAAATATTCTTCATTAACTTATTTCTCCTGCACCCCAAATATTGAAAGATTTAAAAAATATTTTTCAGATAAATTACTCCATTTATCCTAAAAGATCAGTCCATTTATTTTTTTATATTATAGTTAATTTTTAAATTGTCTACTATACCCTTATTATGTTTTACCTTATTTTAAATAATCCTCGTCAATTCTTTATTTTGTCCAAGTCAATGTTACTTTTTTGATGTTAATTTTAGCATATTGGTAGATGAAAATTTTAAATTTCTCAAAAAAAAAAAAAAAAAAATTGAAAATTTTTAAATTCTCAAAAAAAAAAAAAAAAAAAACCAACATCAATATGTCACTTTTATTGATTTATAATTTCCATTTTATATTATTAATTATAGTTTTTATTTATTTCAATATAATAAATTTTTTATATGTTATTTAGATGAGTATAATAATTTCTATTTTTTAATTTCGTACGAAAAAACAGTTGAACTATCCTTGGATTAAAAAAAAAAAAAAAAAAAAAAAACCAACATCAATATTGTCACTTTTATTGATTTATATTCCATTTTATATTATTAATATAGTTTTTATTATTTCAATATAATAATTTTTTATATGTTATTTAAGATGAGTATAATAATTTCTATTTTTTAATTTGTACGAAAAAACAGTGAACTATCCTTTTGGATTAACTAATTTTTTTTTGAAACAAACCTTATAAAATTTTTCTCATAAAGACACTGAAAATGAAAAATATGCAAATTGAAAAAGTTCATATACGACGTTGCAATAGACCGTTTTTTTGTTTAAATCTACCCTTATCTATACGCCGTGGGATAAAATGTAATGTCATCTCATCCATTCAAATGATGATATAAATACATACCATGTTTTTTTTAACCCAACCCTAACCCACTTCCTCATCTCTAAGCCGCCCTTCCTCCTCCTCCTGTCTCGTCTAATCCGTGCCATCAGCATCTGCTGTCGCCCTAGTCTCACCCAAAGCCCCGATCCTCATCGGCCTTAAAGATTTACTAATATAATAACATGCTTTAAACATGTTATACTATGGTTTCCACTTCACATGTGAATTCTTCAAATGGTAAGCTCCAATGGGTCTTCAGTTCTGTGCTTTTAGCTGGAAAAACGTTCAGTATCTATCATCAATATCTCTTAAACGATCGAATTATGATATGGGGTTTTCTAATTTTTAGGTGTATCCAACTGCTATGTATTTAAGAGCCGATTACAAGAGTATGCGCAGAAAAAGGGACTGCCTACGCCTGTGTATGAGACCATCAAAGAAGGTCCTTCTCATGAACCTTGCTTCAGGTCGACAGTGATAGTTAACGATGTTAAATATGATTCTTTGACCGGTTTTTTCAATCGGAAGGCTGCAGAGCAGTCTGCTGCGGAGGTTGCTTTAGTTGAGTTGTCTAAATCTGATCAACTCAATGTTATTTCTCAACCTGTTGTAAGTTTTTCATCCATTCTGTATCTCCTGTTTTGTTTCATTTCAACTTTTATCCCAGAATGCTTGGTTCACTTTAATTTTGGTTCAGTTTAATGTGGATGGATGTGGGTAATCAAAATCTAATGATTGAGAGTACTGCAATTATATGGTGCCGTCAAATTTTATTATTTAGAGCAGGTAGTCATGAAAATGGAAGTAGAGAATATTGATCTTTAAAGAGTTGTAATATCGCTAACTCCTTGGGGGCCAGATTGTTGTGATATAATTACATTCGACAATACTCTTGAGTTTTTAATTAACATATGCAGCTGGTTTTACATTAGCTTGGACTGAAAATTTTCTGATATATAATAGTAACACTAGTTAATTGTAGGTTAGATCAGTGTTTTCAAAAGCGCTAGGCACCCTTGAGGCAAAAAGGTCCTCCTTTGCTAGAGGCTCTAGGCGACAGTCAAGGCGTTAGCTTTAGTGATGTGAGGATTTTCAGAAATTCTAGATAACTGAAAATTTAGAATTCTATATTGGTTCCAAAAAGCATCAGATAAATTTATTGTTAAAGAATCAAAATTCAAAACTGTATGAACCTCTATGTATAGGAGTTGTTCTTCACGTTGAAACTGAGTTGGGTGGATAGGTTCTTTGATTGGCAACAAGCCTCCAATTTGGAAGCCATTTTCTTTTCTTTTGTTTTTTTTCCATATTTGTTATAGATTTTGATTTTCGTATTCAATGGCTGTCAAAAATTTCTTTTCTTTTTCCCATATGCGTATTTGACCTAATAATTATATTGCTATTCAGCTGCTTCTAATTTTTTTTTCCTATGTATATATATATATATATATACACTTCTAGTTTTTTAATCTAAGGTTTAGTATCTATATGGGAAATAGCAGTTTTTATGAGGCGCTTTGGCGCCTAGGCAACACCTAATTGATGTCGCCTCGCCTGAAGGTATACCAGCCACCAACACGTGGCCTCGACTCGGCACCTAGGCTAGCACCTGGTGACAACACTGGGTTAGATTATGGTGGTTGCTCGGATCAGTTTAGAAGGGTACTGTACAGCCTTGTTAGGAAGGCAGTTCACAAGAGCGGCTTGCCCATCTAATGGTTTCAGTTCATTTATCAAAATATTAAAAGATTTCAGGTCCTTTTTTTTTTTATTAATGAGACATTATGATCTACCACTTTCACTTTTACTCAAATCTAAAGTTGGTGACTTATGCAGAGACCTTCTAGCTTTCTGATATGGATTGTGGGGTAGACTTCTACTTGTTACTCTGATTTCTATAATCAACTAACATGATTTGCCTATATTTCTTTTGATTTAAGTTTTTTGGATGGAATTTAATTGCTACTGTTTCATTTCAAATTTAATTATTTCAGATATTGTTGGTGTTCCTTTATCTTCTTCATAACTGACTTTCATTTTTATTTCTTCAGCATGAAACTGGACTTTGCAAAAATTTGCTTCAGGAATATGCACAGAAGATGAATTATGCTATGCCAGTATATGTGTGTCAAAAGATTGAAACACCGGGTAGAGGTGCAATTTTTAAATGTACAGTTGAGATTGGGGGGATTCGGTATATTGGAGCATCAGCAAAAACAAAAAAAGAAGCTGAAATCAAAGCTGCTAGAACAGCTTTGTTAGCCATACAGACGAGTGCTTCTGAGTCTTCTCATAAACAAAGTGGCAACCATCAGTTAACTGTCATTCCATTGAGAAAGAGAGAAGCAGAGACAGCTCCTGTCCTGGAGGAGGTTGCATACATCCCAAAGGTAAAGAAGTCTAGATTCAAAAAGAAATTGTTGAAAAAGAAACTTTCTGGGGACAAAGTGAATTGGAATCAAGGTAATTTGGATCTTATTAGGGATGGGCAGTCTGGATTAGAATTAGATCAAATTGATGCATCTTTCGTCCAAGGAGCTAGCCATGGTGTGTTAACAATGCTTGGTATGAAGAATTTGCAAGATGAGAGCTTAGTGCCCGAGTCAAGCAAGAGGGAAATTACTGATGTGACGAGTGCTTTGATGCGGCATATTGCTGGTGATTTTGAAAGTGGATCATCAGTGACTTCAATTTTTAATGAAAGCAACAATGGCAGGCCTACTGGAATACCTGCCGAGTTTAATGGGGATGAAACTAAGATTTCTGGAGTTACCCTGGCTCAGGCGAGTGCATCATCTGCCATGCCTGATTTAATTCCATTGGGAGGGAGAATTGAGGCAGGCACAAGCCAAGGATAGGACTTGCTAGAAATAGATAGTTGTATTACTGATTGGAGCTGTTTTTGCAATTGTCACAGCAGAAAAGTGAAGAGATAGAGAAATATAATCAAGATTGGTAATTGATTTATTGATATTTTGATAATTATGTCTATTAATTGATTAGGATGCCCTAGAATTTTTTGGTTAGGGGCTATTGTCTTATGGGGTGCCCTTTCTATTGTTCCACTGGTGTTGGCTTGGCATTATTGGTAGATTTGTAATAGGGCCTATATGGGAGAATTTATATATGTAACTAAGATACGGAAACTTGCATTGAATTGGTTGGATAAAGCTGCCTATGGTTGTTTGCAGGTGCTATGTTGGATGTCTGCATTTTAACTTGGCTAAGATTTATTAATAGTTAAGAAGACCGGAACACATCTTGTTAATGAGCCTGAACCTTGCATCTTTAGCAAATTATAGTTTATCATTTTGATTATTTTCAAGCCTGTGTACATAATTGGGTTTTACTTTATTTGAAATCTCAGATCCTTATGCCTTACAGAAAGAAATCAGAAAATTGCAGCTGCTCATGTGAAAATTGTGGACGACGAACATGAAATTTCAATGTATTTGAAATTTGTTTATGTCAAATTAACTAGGAACACCTAAAAAGGATAGGGGTTGCACTGTACACGTCCCCTCTCTCCTGCTCGGAGGTTAAATGCGCCAAGTAGATCTAGGTTTAACTCAAGAATGTACGTGCAAGTAGATTTAGGATGCGATGCAAATTAGTTTTGAAGGAAAAGTTGCAGTACATTGTTTGGACATGTCTTTCCCTTTTGTTTCTTTTTTTTGGCCATTAAGTCTACGTGTCAGACATGCAAATTTTCTTAGGTGAATCATTGACATGTCCTTAATCTACAGTCTCTCTATTTCTTTCCTTAATTGAATGTATCTCCTTCTTTCGCTTCAATCGTGCGACACAGTTCTCCATCCTCCTTTTTCGATCAACGATTGCTAAATATATTTTCTCTTCCAAAGGCGATTTCCCTAAATAACATTGGTTCAAAATCTTGGTGTAATGAGAGTGGAGTTTAAGCTGCTTTCAGTGGACTGGAATTTACAGATTCTGGATCAGGAATATGTAAGCTCGAATTCTTATTATTTCTAATTTTTGTGCAATTTATTGAAATTTTATGAAGACTTTGATTGGTATAACTGTTTATTTGTACTTGGCATGTGTTTTTTTTTTTTTCAAGATGAATACGATTCTATTAATTTAAATAAAGAAGAAAAAACTTGTGGGTTACTTTCCCACTTTTAGAAACTAGCATATTTATGGGAGACTTGAATTAGAAAATGAGCTCCTGCATTGGCTTATTTCCTGATCCATCTAATAACCACATTAGATCTGGAATTTAGAAGCTAGTAGTTTCTTACAATTGTTTATGATAGTGCCAAATTTAGAAAAATCCAATTCACCAGATTGTAAAGTGAAAATAACATTTTGAGAGTCAATATAGATACCTTCCATTGATAAGAACTTTCCTTGAATCCATGCAAGGCATGCACGTAACGCCATGGCTTCCACAATGTGTGAATCCTTATAGCTTGGAAATACTCCTGAGATAACTTGTATATATTGACCTTCCGCATCCTCAAGAACAGCACCGAAGCCTGCTATGCCAAGGGAAGAAAATATAACACCATCACAGAAGCACTGCCACCCTTGGAGATTCGGACTTGCAGTAGCAGGAAACACGAGACGCTGACCGTCAGGATTACCACTGGCTTGAGAACGTGCGTTTCCATTTCGGCAATGCATGTGAAGAACTCGTTCATGAAACCAGGATTGTGTCGTTACTTGCTCAGCTCGAACTAATTAACATATGCAGGTCTTTGTTGCTCCATATGTAGTTATTTCGAGCTTCCCATATCCTCCATGCAATGACCACCGATTTTCAATAACTTGTGAAAATCATTAGCCTCCAAAACCTGCAAAAAGAAATGTTTAAAATTTGTAATGTTAGTGAGCAAGATCACCTCATTCCTTTGCCAAACTTCCTTCACCTTATGACACTGTAAGAAAATTGCGGATTAGCAACGGATTTTAGAAATGGAAAGATTCGTTTCTTGTTAGCAACATATTAGAAACGAAATTGAACCTAAAAATATTTCATGTCTTTAGAGACAGAGTAGAAACCGGTTGGATGCGCATTGGAAACGGAATATTTAGCAACGGTGAGGGTCGGGGGAAAGAAGCGCGCGTAGGAATGGAATTAGGCACGAACTAGAAACGGAAATTATATCCGTTGCTAAGTTTCGCATTCAACTTCCCACCAAACGGATCAACAAGGGATTAGAAACAGATATTAGAAAAAGATATATAATCCCTTTCTAAATTTTGTTCTTAAATATTTATTTCTTAAATATGAAGATATACTTTGCATGTTTAATGATATGGCCGATTTTGACTACCGTTGACATTGGGATCCTTCACTGCAGGGTTGGAATCACCAATATCCTCAAAATTTTGAGTATGAAGAAGATAAGCAGAAGAATTTAGAGGATTTGATTATTGCCCTTACTAAATCTTACATGGAATTTATGAATGAAACTCGCGAGAGTTTTAAGAGCATGTTTAATGATATGGCCGATTTTGACTTTACCGTTGACCATTGGATCCTTCACTGCAGGGTTTGGAATCACCAAATATCCTCATAGAAATTTTGAGTATGAAGAAGATAAGCAAGAAGAATTTAGGAGGATTTGATTTATTGCCCTTACTAAATCTTAACAATTGGAATTTTCATGAATGAAACTCGCGGAGAGTTTTAAAGATCCAACAAGGCGGTATAAAGGAATTTTGGGAGTTACAAGCAAACAATAATGATAATTCATTTGGCAACTATGGAT
The DNA here is from genome assembly GCF_014843425.1 of Jatropha curcas. The sequence continues at coordinate 5,088,053 of NW_023590909.1, read as the reverse complement.
ATCAAGATTGATGAGGCAAGGTAAATTATGGAGGAAACTTTTCTATGCAAAAAATTGCACATTTTTTAAGAAGAAGTAAAGCACTAATGTGAAAAAAATGCAACTCCTTTGAAGACAGAATTAAATCTCCACTTTCTTGGTTTTGTAGACTGATTATTATAATTGACCATGAAAAAAAGTGAAGTACAACTGGAAGGGAACAAGGGACATTGGGTGAGAGTTTAAATGAAGACAAACAGTAAGTAATATTAGTGGATGAAGAAATAATTGAGACTGTTGATTTGAGCTCATCAATGATTTTTATACACACACCATCGGAAGATCCTTTCTTTCCAATGATACCAACTTCAATAAATTGTTTTCTCCGTGATCTAAAATAGTTTTTTCCCCAAGTTCATCATTCAAAGCAGGATGTTGTTGATAAGACGAGCATAAATTTTCTTAAACTAGCCAATCTTGAGGGCATGTTCAACCAAGACCCATGTGTGATATTACATGATACATACTATAAGACCCATGTGTGATATTACATGATACATACTATGGGTGAAAGTCGTCATTTGATAAACTTCTCAAAAGTCGAGTTTAAAAGACTTTAAACAAAACGCTAATGGGAGGCAACCCCTTATTTTCTTTCTTTCCCTTTGCAAATTATTTTTATTTGTATTTTTTTCATTTTTTTCCCATCTTTAAACCATTAGTTTCTTTTATTTTGGTGTTTTATACTCATATTGTAGGTCAAGGAAGGATTAAAGAGGTTTCAAAACTGATTAAAAGTGCCAAAGTTAGGCTCTAGCACGGGCAGGGCGTGCTGCCCAGCACCCTTGTGCTATCTCCAAAGAAAAATATGCCCATAGTCAGACTCTAGCACCCCCAGGGCATGCTACCCAGCACCCCCGTGCTACACAGCACCCATGTGTGAAACTCGCGAAAATCATTGTCCTTGTCAGAATTACTTGTTGCAATTTATATTATCAAGTTTAGAATTAGAAAGCATTTGTGAGAGTAAATTATCAAGTTTAGAATTTCCTCACAAAGCTTATTGCAAGATTAGAAAGACTTTGTGAAGAACAATTATTGCATTTAGAACTGCTTCACAAAGCTTAAGCCACAAAGGCTTAAGTCAAGTTTAGAAAAACTCTGTGAAGAACAGCTTATTGCAATTAGACAGGTTCCACAAAAGCTAATGCTTATTTTAAAAAGATTCTTGGAAAAATAGTTATGCATTTTGGAAATAGCTTTTCACTAAGCTTTAAGCAAGATTAAGAAAACTTTATTATTTAATTCAATTGCTGAGATTACATTGAATATAGAAGGACAGATTAGAACTGTATAATCACAATACAGAAATCCAGAGTCTTAATGTTCCACAGAGGATAAAGCTTATTCACATGTTAGAAATCAGAAAAAACTCATTGATAAACTTGCAGTTTCTGAAAGGATTAACATTTTGTTAGAATAGAATATAATCAAAAGAGCTTGCAGAAAATAAAAGAAAGAAAACACATAGATTATGTTCTGGGCACTAACTCGCCTACATCCATCTTCCCCACTCGATTTGAGAATCCTCGCACTATGATTATCTGGCTTGGTTCGAGAGGATAAAAGACAAGACCAAAAAACAGATAGCAATGGAAATTAGATTCAACAACTACGATCTAACCTTTTGTGGCCTACTAGATTTTGTCCAAGAAGGCAGTCGACCTCAACCCTTGTGATTTTCAGCAGAACAGAACTCAAATCAAGACATTTAGAATCCACATAGAGAATTCGCTTATAACCATTACACCATAGATAGGTCGCTTGATAACCTATTACACCATAGATTTTCACCTAAGCTATTACACAAAAGTTTTTCAAAAAAAAAAAAAGTCTGTCTACAACAAATTACAGAATCTATATAGATAGAGAGAAATGCAAAATATAAGCATAGGAAGAACATAAAATTGATTTAGAAAATAGATTTAAAGATCAGAACTGTTCTTTAGAAAATGTTGTTAATAAATTTCTTTTCTCTTAAAAATTTTTCTTAAAGCAAAAAAACGAAAAGAAATAGGGGGATTGAATAGGGAGCTTTGAGAGATTTAAATTTTGAACAATGGACTCATACTCTTTTGCAAAACCCGTTCTTTTTAAAAGAGGAAAGAGTTTTTATATGAAAAGATGATAATCTCTTAGAAGTTAATGTTGAGATTTTTTGCTTTAATGAGCAATGAAGTTTTTGACATTTTTAAACTAAAGAGGCAATGCATGGGTTGCATTTTAAACTAAAGAGGCAATGCATGGGTTGCAATTAAAAGGGCTGTCAAACCACATTTAATATTCACACATGCAAGGTTTGAAGGTGAAAGGTTTAGTTTAGAAAACAATGTAACTTTTACAGTAGAAACAGCCAGCTATATTAGAAACAGACGACTGTGATGAATCAGAAACTGCTTTTTGCAGAATTTCATTTAATAGCCACCAAAGATATTTTCTCCAAAGATATTTTAGATGGAAAAACGTGAAGAGTAAAGATTTTGGCTATATCCTCTTAATAAATTTATTCAAAAACATTTTAAAACAATTTTGAAAGAGATAAAATAGATTTGTGCTTTTTTGGCTATATAAACTCTTAATAAATTTATTCAAAAACATTTGTAAAACAATTTGAAAGAGCATGAAAATAGATTTTGTGCTTATAAAATTATTTACTCTTATCCTACAATAATTTCCTAAGACTTTTATTAATAACTTAACCAATAGAAAATATCTTTCATTAATCTTCATTGGTCTTACAAATAAAAAGTCTTAGGTTGTAAGAACTTCATTTCTTCAATAATTTTCATATTTTGAAAAAAATCTGCATTAAAAATAATATTAAGCAATAACAAGAATATTAAATTTATTTTGTTTTGTATAATCATTAAAATTCAAGATAAAATTGACCCTTAAGCCAACCATCTCCCCCTTTTCGATGATTGACAAAAACTAATAAATTTTTATTCAAATTATAGAAATCATATGCTCCCCCTAGATTATGCCATTGTCAACAAAATTACAAGTTTCTAAATAACAGATTTTATTATGAAGCAGATAGGAACTTATATAAAAACTCCGTTCTGGATAAGTACAATATAATATTGTGGGGATTGAGAATGTATAAACACAGAGTTAGAAATTGAAATTAGAATTAAAAACTAAGTTTCTAAGTCTTAATAATCAGCGCATACATTAGAATTGAAATTAAGTTTTTTTAAGATCTTAACAATCAGGAGCATTACAAAGCATATTTGTGTTCACATAGAAAACGAAACATAGAACATAATATACATATTAGAACATGATAAGCAAAGAGATTAAGTACTTAAATAATATACTATGTTCTCCTCTAAGTACTTCAAACATACGTGTACTGTGTTCTACCCCCCCCATTTTTTGTCATCTTTAGAAAAGGCGTTAGTAAATCAGAGCAAAATAGAAATAGAAAAAAAAAACAAAGCGAGAAAATTTCTAAGCAACGACAGACCACAAATAAAAATAAGAGCATAACAGAAAATTGTTCAACCAAAACAAATAAAAAATAGTTTAGAGAGCAAATTTAGAAAAGAAATCAAAGAGGTTTAGAATAGTTAGAGTCTTTTAGAACTCCTGGACATTCTGGAGCAGGTAAGTATTCAGTTGATTATCAGATTGTTTAGAAAAGGGATGCAGAGGAGGTTTTCTCCAGAACTCTATTTCTCCAGCAGTATGCTTAATTTCTTTTAGGCTTCTTAGAAGTAGGATTGTGGGCATAACCTTAACTTTTTAGAATAGCTGGACTTCTCTCATTGACTTCTTGGTTTCAGTTTCATTGAACTTCTCCTCTTCATCACTTATTTCTAATTTTTTAGTTTCAGCATGCACTGCATCCTTCAACTTCATACTTTTCTCCCTTTTCCAATTGACTCATCGGTTCCTGTCTTCTAACAATTAATGTTTCCTTTTTTCTGTCTCTTGTCTTTCTTCAGCCTTTCCTTTTTTCTAAGAATCTTCTTTTTTCTTTTTTCTGAACTTGATTCCATTACTAATAAAAAGAAAACTAAGCCAAAAAAAAAAAAAAAAGAAAAAAAAACATACAAAATAAATACTGTTAGAAAAAAATAAATGAAAAAATAAAATACAAAAACAAAGAAAACAAAATAAGATGAAATGAAAATTAAAATAACAGAATTAAAAAAAATTGACATGCTTAAAAAAAAGAAATCTGATGTAGTTCGAGACATTAGAAATCGCGGCGACATTAGAAATTCAACATCAGAACCCTTATATAGGTCTTGCTAAATACAAAAACAATTTTTCAAAGTAACACAGAATAGAATTTAAACATTAACATAGAATATTTATTTTTTAATCTCATATTTAGAAAGCATTTTAGAACATTATTTTCCAAAGAAATCTTAAAGTTAAGAGTTTAGAACTAACATTACCTAGTTCTCTTTTTAATCAAGTAAGGGAATTGGCTTTCGTTTTAAAGGTTTAGTAAAAATGTCCGCCAATTTGCTTTTAGTGAGTCTCAAGATCCTATATACACCTTTTGGATCATTGATCACGTAATGAAGTGACGTTCTTGAGTTCTATATGCTTGGCTTTTAGAGTGCTGGACTGGATTCTTAGATAAGTTTTTGATGGCCACTTATGTTATCACATTTGATTTGGACTGTTTCTAAATTTTTAAAACCATTAGTCTTGCCACATTGTTGTTGATCCATGGGAACTTGTGCAACAACAGCTTTCAGAGGCAGCGAGTATATGATCTTACTTCTGCAGTAGAAAGAGCAAACATAAGTGCTATTTCTTGCTAACCATGATATAATGGGCGCTAGCCCAGAGAAACTGGTTAAGTTCCCAAACATGGCTTTTTCTATTTTCTCTGCTTTCCTGCAAAATCAGAATCATTATTATACCCAACAAGATCAAATATATATCTCTTTAGAATACTACAGGACCCAAGTTAAAAAAGTGTTCATAAAGATATTCTTAGAATTCTTTTTACAGCAATTTAAATGAGATTCCTTTGGGACATGATTTGAAAACTCTAGCACATAAACAAACACTTAAGTGAATATCATGTCTGCTTGGAGTAGATATAGTAAAGAATCAACTCATACTTCTAAACAATTAATATTCCACATCCTTTCCATTTTCATCTTTCTTCTAATTTCGAGGATGAACTCATTGGTATACTTAATAACTTGGCATTTCTCCATTTTAACCTTTTTTTTAAAAATTTTCGAGTGTACTTACCGGTTTATGAAGATTCCATTGAATACATTGTTTTTGACTTTGCAAGCCCAGAGGAAGCAAGTTTAATTCTTCCCATCATTACTCATTTTCAAAACTAACCCTTTGCATATCTTTGAAAATTCCTTAAATGAAGGTCATTAGTAGAACCAAAGATGTATGTCATTCAACATATTTTGTGAATACTCAAATTTTGAGGTTCTAATGGTTGCTGGTGCATGTGAAACTCTTTAAATGGAGGAAAGCACCCCTGCTATAGTGCCGTGCAACTTAATTTGACTTCTGCTAAAAAGCCAGTTTCCCGGCCGCGGTTCAATTGGCCGCGCCCTAAGGGCGGCTGTAAGCCGCTATCGCCGGCGGCAGGGGCAGCCGGCCGACGACAGCGGCTTGCAGTCGCCTGTGATACTCCATTTTTTTTTGAGGCTTCAAAAGCGCCTGTTTTTCCGAGACTGCAACAGTCCGCCGGATCCGCAGGCCATTTGGAATTCATCGGGAAGTGTTGCCAATATGGTTACTTGAAATGTCCGAAAAATTACGAGTTATCACGGAACTGTCTCGGAATATTTTTTGGAGGTCTGGAACTCCCGAAAAAAGCCTCCGGAACGAAAAAAAAGAGAAAAAGCTGGAAAACGCACACGTTTCCAGCCCGCGGGGGGGTGGCATTACCCGCCCAGGCCAGGCGGGCATTTGCCCGCCCAGCATGGGCGGCACACCCGCCCAAAGCCAGGCGGGCATGCTCGCCCAGTGGCTTGGGCGGACACGCCCGCCAGTTGGGCGGACACGACGCCCCAGCTATGGCGGGCACGCCCGCCCTCGAAGGCGGGGCTAGGGGCGCCCGGTTGATACGTTTTTTCCCTATAAAAAAAATGGCTCTTGGGGCTCCGTTTTGAGAACACTCAGTCTGTGTTTGACGGACGCTCCTTCTCCCTTACGCTCTTTGCGATTCTTTACTGCTTTCTTGCAGTTTTTTTTATTTTTAGTTTTATTTTATTTTTATTTGGTGGATACTTGGTTCACCTAAAATTAAATTAATTAAATTCCCCTTAACGAGGGAGCTTAAAACCTGGAGTTTAAAAGTGGCCGTCGATTTTAAATCAGGTACGTAAACTAAGTTCTGGCCTATTTAATTTTAGCACTTCATGGCATGGGCTTCTCTTCTACTCCTATAACTCTTACAATTGCATAAATGCATTTTCATTGTCATAAACGACCTCAATTAAATAAAATTAGGCTAAATGGCCCGGTTAATTCAATTCGAATCGTTGGTATTAAAGTCTAGATCGACAGTATTGGCTTAAAAACCTAGTTAATTAATACTATGGTATTGATTGCCTTTAATTCGGAAACAGCCTGGCTTAAGTCCAATTAATCATAATTGTGGCTAAAAAGCCTTAATCAATCACGTTTTTGGCAATTAAATTGCCTACAATTAAATCAACCACATTTTGCAATAAATTTGCCCACGGTTTCAATCCAATTTTGGCAAACAAATTGCCTATAAATAGATTAACCACTTTTAGCGGGGACAAATCGCTTCAACATTGCAATTTTTGGCTAAAAGCTTAAAAATACCAATTTTTTGGCACAAAATGCCTTATCACTTTTGGCGACAAATCGCCTAATCAATTTTTGGCAAACTAAATTTGCCTAATCCATCTTTTGGCTAAAAGCCATTAAATCAATTTCAATTTTTTGCAGTAATAAGCCCCAAACATCAATCTTGGCGACCAATCGCCCAATCATCACCTTTTTTTGGCAATCAAATTGCCTAAATCACTCTTTTGGCTATTAAAAGCCATTTTTAAAATCAACATTTTTGGCATTCAATGCCTAATCAAATCAACGATCTATGGCAAAAAGCCTAAAACAAAATGCACAAAGCATACCACACACTCATGCATAAAGCATAACCCATTCAAAGCCCTTCAAAGAAGGCCTATCGAAACTACGTTGACTTTGATTTCTTCCATTCAAACAGAAGTACGTAAGGCACGTTCGGATTTAACCCGAGTTTGGCAAAGTCGAAAATCACTTTAAATTTGTCACATTCAACCTTGCAAAGCATTCAAGCATTCACTTTCATGGTTAGTTTTCATCAGCATGACATAGTCTTCGGGATCATCCTCGGGTTCGCCAGACTGTGCCTTAAACAACTTGCGGAATAATTAATCTATACATTTAGGTTTAATTTAAAATCGAGTCACTTAAGGTTTTTTCTAGTTTACCCTAAAAATAATTAAAACAAGTGCGGACTCACACATCACGTGGCATTTCTTCCTTAGTCACATGAATTCATATGCATTTGATATTTGGGGAGGTTCAACAGTTTGGCGATCTGCTGGGATTATTGTAATTCTTTTTGCGATAAAGAGGGACTACAATTGCTGTGTAAACTAAACCAGGCCCTCTTTAGGTATATTTTACTATGTGCTTTTGTGGCAGGGTACCCTAACATGAATCGGGATTCTTTTCCTTAAGAATACTCAATAAGGAGATTTGGACTTATTGAATTCTAATTAAATTATTTAAATTTGTCGATTTTATTTTGCACGAATTGAGATCTTTCTCCATTGCATAAAAAATGAATTTTCAAACTGAAGTTCTTCTCCCTCTTGTTTCAGAAACTTCTGAGTCTGATGATAGCAAGTAGCGCTGATCGGCAGGTCTCTTTGATTATGTCGACGGACAGCCAAAGCGTCCTCCCTGTTACCGCAAACCATCGCAATCCTTTTGGGGATGGCCCAGAGTATGCGTTACCGTTGGACCCACGCGAAAACTCTTTTGTTTCACATGTTGGCTAGGTATATCCATTGCTCAGGTTCAAGGGGCCCTTTAAGCCAATTCTCCTATTTGTGTCATAGCCTATAAGAAACCTATCCTTTAGACTGTATGCAAACCAATTACGAATTCCACTCATAAATGAAGGTGTGTGTGATGTTGTGCGCATTCCATGACATATCATCTCATTAACAAAGAACAATTCCATTTCAAAATCTGAAAAATCCACCCCCAATTGGCCCCTAAGGCCCAAAATTCCCAATTTGGGCCTCCAGAGGACCCAAAAATCCCCAATTTGGCACCAAAGGCCAAAAGTTTCGCATTTTGGCCCTTAAGGCCCAAATTTTTTCTTTGAGAACTTAGGTTCTTTTCGAAAAGTCGAGGTGTCCAGCCCTTAAGCACTCTACCTTAACATATTCACATCCCATTGGGTCCTATCCTAGGAGACCTAGTACGTACCAACATTACCCTACCTCACACTTATTCATATTACCCTATGTAAAACACCTTATATAGGATAGTCTAATCATTGGACTATGTCCTTTCACAGGTATCTCTCCAAAGAACCACCTGTACCCGAGATACCAACATTGAGCTCTCACCTACAAGTCACAACCCCCGACTGCAGCCAATGGGCATCCACTGTGCTGACATCCAAAACCTCATTGAACAATTTGGAGGCCAGGAATCTGGAGGCCAGAATGAATGAGCATTGGCTGCCAAAGCGACTGCGCCTAGTAAGCTGAGCTAGAGTGGTGGAAATGGAAAATGGCGGCTTCAGCTGGGGAAGTGGACCTGCTACCTCCAATCAGGGTCCAGCATGCTGCTGAACCGACCAAACCCTGCCCTTAACCGGGATGACATGCCCTTCAGGAACTGCTTCTTAAGTGGAAGCTCAGAAAATGAGAGAGAAGCTTGGAATTGTTGGAAAATTCTACACTGCTCTCAAAACCAGCAAGGAAGTTGGTGACATGGGACTCTTCTGTTTCCTTGTTTCCCGAAGCAAGATTACCTACAAATTCAAGATACCTAACATGGACAAGTTTGATGGGAACCACTTGTTCCCAAAGATGCACCTTGAAAATGTATGGGGTGCCCCTTAACCCGTTTTGGCCCTGAACAGCGAGTCCTGTCAGTGTGTTTCAAGCAATCTTTGACTGGTGCTGCATTAAGATGGTTTGTAAGCTGTGGAATCGTTCCAAAATGAAGATTGGCGAAGGACATATGGCAACGCTTCAACACGCAAAGTTTTACCATGTTATAAATCGAAGTGGTGTTACCCGGAGGGAGCTGGAAAGCACTAAACAAGAAAGAACAATGAGCCCTTCTCCTCGTTCCTTTTAGGTGGAGAGCCAAAGTCTGCTCAAATGATTCAACCGAACCCTCTGAACGGACAAGTTGACATAATAATCAAGAATTGACTGCCTGTCTACCGAGTCACAGCTTCAGACACGTACTTGCCTACGTTTCCAATCGTCGTTGCGACTGCAACTAAGGTGGAAAGACTTAATCCAGTTTGGGTCAACTCAAAGAAGACTCATTACAAGAAGCAAAAATCATGCTGGGTCCAGTGAGGACAAATGAAAATAGCCAGTATAATCCCCACGAATCCTTTCGTGTTGGGAATTTGGGGAAGCAAATCACAAGGAGGCAATATCACTGATCTTCGGATGCCAATCCTTTTGGTGTTCTCGAGAAGCAGTGAAAGCAAATTTACTGAAGCCTTTACAAGCAAGGCCCATTACCAAAACCCCCTGCCCCGGAATTTTCAAAGCCAATGAATTACTGTGAGTACCAATCCAAGGACATGGGATAAGACCAATTCCATGCTGGACTTTGAAAAAAAACCGTTTACAAGACTTGGTTGACAATGGGTCCATCATCCCCAAGAGCAAGCTGAACATGCAAACCATCCCTTGCCTAACCATGGGATTAATGCCAAAAAAAAATTTTGCTGAACAAGAATCGGTTCGATCCTTTTCGAACTTTTCTCTTAGAAATGAATGAAGTCGTGTCTGAGAAGGGTTTGAGATTCAAGCCTCCAAAAAGAACAAGGAATTGTTCAAGACCAACAACCAAACCTGTCCTGATCGATTTAAGCATCGAGAGGAACAAAGTCACTACAGTCAATTTCCAATCCTAGTCCCATTCACAGTCCGCCTAGAGTTCTATCTTTAGGGTTCAGCTTTCTTTTTCATTTTTTCATTTCCCTTCAAGTTTTTTTTTTTCATTCAAATTTCAAATTTGTAAAATCTCAAGTGTCTTTTTGTACACAAATTTTTTGTTTATTCAATAAAAAGGGGATCAGTTACGTTCCAATAATGTTTATACTCTTTCCCTATACCTTTCCTGTGAAAGCACAAAAAAAAAAAAAAATCGAAAAAAGATAATAAGAAATTGAAAAAAAATAAAAAAATTGATGACAAAAAAAATATAGTAAAAAATTGGCAAAGAAAAAATTGATTTCATCCTTTCATTTGCTCTGCATCCAATCCAAAGCTGGGGTCATGCCTAAGAAGCACCATCCAAAGGGGAAGTTTTTGTAAGGGTAATCATGGAAAGGATCCAAGCAAGGGTGTGCACAGACTTCAAACAGTTACCGAGGCAAAGCCGATTGAAAGGCGGTTAAGGCCAGAGTGGTCTTCTCCGGAAAAACCCAGAATTGGAAGAATGCTCCGACAGAGAGGTGCTCTGAATTTTTGAGCTTAAAAGCGACAAAAATAAGAAGTTATGTTTTTGGAATTGGGTTGGGTCTGACCGAAGTTGCCATGTATCCATTACACTACTCGAAGTTCATCTCAGGAAATCAAGTTGCCTCGGGAATTCTTTATGGAGAGCTGCTTTCTAAACAAAGTAAAAGGAAAAAAAAGTTTGGGTCAGAAGGAACTTTCTGCATAAAAAGAAAGAAATCAAGGACAAAAGCTACAGGAAAATCAAAGCTCTCCGTTTAAATTCAATGCCCATCAAGGGTAAATCGACAAATTCATTTCAGGCATAAGGACAAAGACAATCCGGCTGCTCATTATTTTAAAAAAAAAAAGAGAGGCAAGTTAAAAAAGAAGCAGTCATTTCCAACAAATTGGATGGACAACAAACACCTTTTGAAAAATCAAGCGCCAAGCATGGCACAAGTACAAAGTGTCCTGTATAAACAAGGGGACCATTTCTCAAAACAAGGAAAAGGAGAAGGTCTCCTCAAAATTCTTATGCGAGAGGAGAACCATTGAGAAAATTAAGTTTCAAATTCAGAGAAAGATAATAAAGTTCAAGAAAAGGAATCAATATTAACCTCAAGGAATTCAAAACATGGCGAAGCCACAAACTCAAAGCATAAAAGCTTCTTCAACCCTCAAGGCCCACTTCAAGGTACCACCCACAATCTGGGTATTCAAAACATCTTTGTGATGAATACAAGGCATATTTCAGTCAAAACCAGTGATAAAACCCCACAACAACAACAAAGGTCAGATTCGCCTAAGAGGTTTCATCACTATATACAGCTCGAGTCAATAAGTTGATTCAACATCATCAAAGGTCGGGAATGAATCCCGTAAAGAACATCCGAGTTCGGAAGGAATTCTCGCAAAGACATCATAGCCGGAAGGAATCCTGCGAAGAAGAAAATTTAAAGTCAGAATATGAATTCTGTTTAATATCAAGTCGTGGAAGGAATCCCGAAGAAAATTCAAATCGGAAATGAATTCCCAGCAATCAGCATTAAGGCGAAAATTGAAATTTTGCCCCAACAGGCAAGTCGGAAATAAAATTTCCACCAAAACGGAAAGGGTAATTCGCGCTAAACATCATAAGTCGGTAGGTATGAATTCACGCAACCAGCCGAGTGCACGAAGTTCGCATCCCTGAAGGAACTACGAAAGTTCGACCTGATGTCTTCCCGCATTTCCCACCCTGAGAAGAGTTCTTGGAGATACGTAGGGCACTTGCCAAAAGGCACGGTCCTAACAAACATAAGTTGCATCATATAAAAAGCATTTTCTCTTTGCCAAATATATATAGAGAGAGAAAAAAAAATATAAAAATAATAAAAAAGAGGAAGAAAAGAAAAATAAAACCTTGGAAGTTGAAAACCGAAAGGGGCAGCTCTCAGGCAAGAAATTGAGCCCGTCTAGGCTGAAAACCGAAGGCGCGGTTCTAGGCAAAAGTTAGGGCAATAGAGCCTGCTAGAGTCGAAAAACCCGAAAAAGAGGCGGCTACTAAGGCAAAAGTTAAGGCAAAAGAAAAAAATGTTGCTTTCAAAGGTTGCTCCTCGGAGTATATAAATCATTTTTTTCCAGGAATTCACTTAATTCGGACTTCGTACGTATAATTTCACTACAAGAAAAATGTGAGTCTCTTACAATCGAGTCTCCATGAGTCTCTAAAATCAACAGATACCTCCATCGACCAGTGGTACATTCCACAACGAGTCACTCAAAATCGAGTTCATTTCTCAAAGTTCGTTTTGAAAGACGTCACTCTTCTGAGTCATTCCTCGGAGAAAAAGAAGAGAGAGGGCGTACAATAATGTCAATTCAATCCCCGGGTTTCCAAGACACACACCCCTAAAGAAAATGTCAGAAGCGATTATCATTCGTTCGAGAGGTTAATTCTTTTAATACGCTCGTCTCCACTCGGACCATCTTCTTCGAAAATCCTTTCACCCTGTGACGAGCCGAATGTATCCACATTGTCCGTTTCCTTCGAGTCATATAAGTGACTTTGTCTTTCTGTTGAGTTCCACCTCAATCCGATCTGCAATAAGTTACAACACCAATGTTTTGAAGTATTCCATGGTCAGCAACCATTCTGGGGCCAAGAAGTGATAAAGAACCTTCACCAATTCTCCTCATCAACAGAGGTAAATCACGGGAATTTTAGTTCTTTCATTAAGAAGAAATTCTAGTTCAGCTAATAAGGAGCGGGCAATCAAAACTTCTCCCAACAGGGGGCAGAAATCCTCCAAGTCGGATTCAGGGGCAACCCGTGTTAAAAAAAAAGAAAACATAACACAACCCAGGGTGGAAATCCCAAACCATCGTCCAAATCTCTCTTACACAAACCCACCGGTAGAACCGATCTCGATTACATGCGTTAACCTTTTTTTATCTATCATAAAACCTAGGGTGAAAACCGCTTAATCCTAAGTCTCAGCCAACCTTTTTTCCTTTTGCGTCCAAAACCAAGCCATTGATCATTTCGGGACTTTAGTGTGACCCTTCGGTTCTCAAAGGAAAAAAAACAGAAAATAAAACAAATTCATCTTTTATACAAGCCGCTCATTAAGAGGCCACAAAAACACTCTATGTTCAAGCCCTCATTAAAGGAGGCAAAAAACATTCTTTTTCTAGTCACATCTAAGGAGGGAACAAAAACTCTTTTTCTATGCCACTTCATTCAAGACGGTCACAAAACCATCTTTACCAAAGATCCCTCGGCTAAGAGGCAATACTATATCTTCATATTCAAGCGCGATCGATTAAGGAGGCCAAACATTCCTTTCTCAAGCCCTCTATTAAGAGGCCACACAACATACTTTATTCAATCTCCTGCTAAGAGTAGGGCAAAGCATCTGTTTTACAGCCACTCCATTAATAGAGGCCAAAAATACATCTTTCTAAATGCTCCTCATTAAGAGGCAAAAACTCTTTTTCAGGCCTCTCATAGAGCAAAACATCTTTTTTAAATGCCCTCATTAAAAGTGCAAAACTCTCCTATTCCTCAAGTCTCCTCTAAAGTGGCAAAACTCTCTCTCTTATCAAATGCCCTCTTTTAAAGGGGGAAAAAACCTCTTTTTCAAGTCCTCTAAGAGGCAAATATTTCTTCTTTTAAGTCCTCAAAAGAGGCAAAGACATCTTTAAAGTAACCTAAACAATAAAGCTCATGCAATTTTGATCATTTCATTTCATAGGAAAAGAGAAGCAACGGCATGTTGTTTTCTCCTCCTCAGTGGCCCGATCTCAAAAATTTGCTTCCTTCAGATCAGTCCACTGGCTTTTCAAATAAATCAATTTTTATGATAGCCAGTGGGGAAGGCAAAACCGCTGTGTTGGAAACTACCGTTCATATAATTTTTCTGAAGGTCCTATATCTCTATATATGTAGTCTCAGTTCGTCGTGGCATGTGAAACTCTAACATGGAGGAAAAGCACGCCTGCTTGAACTGGGTTGGTCTCCTGATTGACAATGAATTAATTCTATTTCTTTGCGGTCTAATAACAATCACCGCACCGAGATGAT
>NW_023590909.1:5054547-5073276 GCF_014843425.1 Jatropha curcas | reverse complement strand
AGAGAGAGAGATAAGTCACTACATGTCAGATCCAATCCTAGTCCAGTCACAGTCCGCCTAGAGTCTAATCTTTTAGGGTGCTAGCTTTTTCTTGTTCCAGTTTGTGTCATTCCATTCAAGTTTTTTTTTTTCATTCAACTTGCAAATGTTGTAAATCTAGTGTCTTTTGTACACAAATTTTGTCTTATCAATAAAAAGGGATCAGTTTGACGTTCCAATAATGTTTATACCTCTTCCCTATCCTTGCCTGTGAAAGCCACAAAAGAAAGAAAAAAAAATCGAAAAAGATAATAAGTACAATTGAAAAAATAAAAAAATGGATGACAAAGAAAAATAGATCAGTAAAAATTGGCAAAGAAAATGGCATTCATTCCTTTCCATTTGCTCTGCATCATATCAAACGGGGGCAAGTCCTAAGAAGCACCATCAAAGGGAAGTTTTGATAGGGTATCAATGGAAAGGGAATCCAGCGCAAAAGGGTGCCACAAGACTCACAACAGTACCGAGGCCAAGAGCCTGATTGAAGGGGTGAAGGCCAAGTGGTTTCTCCGAAAACCCAGGAATGGAATGATGCTCCCGACAGAAGGGTTGGTCTGAATGTTGAGCTTAAAGAAAGCGACAAATATAAGGAAGTTGAAGTTTGGAAGATTGGGTTGGGTCTGGCAACAAGTTGGCATGCTGATCCATACACGTACTCAAGTCATCTCAAATCAAGTGCCTCGAAATTCTTTATGGAGAGGCTGCTCTAAATCAAGTAAAGGAAAATAAATGGTCAGAAAGGAACTTCGTGCATAAAAAGAAAGAAATCAAGGATCAAAGCTACCAGGGAATCAAGCTCTCCGTTAAATTCAAGCCCATCAAGGGTAAATGACAAATCATTCAGCCATAAAGGACAAAGAACCAAGCGGCTGCTCATATTTAAAGAAAAAAAAGAGAGCAAGTTAAAAGAAGCAGTCATTCCATCAAATTGATGATCAGACAAACAGCCTTTGAACAATCAAAGCGCCAAGCAGGCACAAGTGACAAGTGTCGCTTGATAACAAGGACCGATTCTCAAAACAAAGGAAAAGGAAGAGGTCTTCCTCAAAAGTTTCTTTATGGAGAAGGAAACCATTGGAGAAAATAAGTTTTCAAATTCCAGAGGAAAGAATAAATTCGAAGAAAAGGAACTAAATTAACCTCTAAGAGTATTGCAAACAGGGCGAAGGCCAGGCAAGACTCCAAAGCAAAGCTTCTGTCAAGCACTCAGCCACCTCAAGTTACCTACACTCATCTGGTATTCAAAACTCTTGTGGATGAATACAAGTGCAATTTCAGTCAACGCAGTGCGTAAAAACCACAACAAAAACGAAAGTCAAGATCGCCTAGGGTCAATTCACTATCATAGCGAGCTCAGTCAATAAGTTGATTCCAAACATCATCAAAGTCGGGAATGAATCCGGAAAAGACAGTCCCAGTCGGCGAAGGAATCTCGCAAAGGACATCAAAGGCCGGGAAGGAATCCTGCTAAGAAATTAAGTCAGATGAATGAATTCTGTATTAAATCAGTCTGGAAGGAATATCACGCGAAGAAATCAAATCGGAAATGAATTCCACAATCAGCGATTAAGCATGAATGAAATTTTGCCCCAAACAGCAAGTCGGAAATAAATTTCGCATCCAAAACGGAATAGGAAATTCCGCCGCTAGCATCAAGCTCGGCAAGATGAATTCCGCACCAAGCCCCGACGCACAGAAGTTCGCAATCCCTGAAGGAACTACGAAAGACCTGATTCTCCCCATCCCCCGATAGAGTTTTTGAGATACGTAGAAGCGTGCAAAGGCACGGTCACAAACATAAAATCTGCATCAGTAAGGCATTTTTCCTCTTTGCCAATATATAAAAAAAAATTAATAAAAATATATAAAAGAGAAAAAAGAAAAATAAAAGCTGGTAGTTGAAAACCCGAAAGGGCGGCTTCAGCGCAAGAAAATTGAGCGCCGCTAGCTAAAACCCTGAAAAAGGGGCGGTCAGGCATAAAGTTAGGCAAAAGAGCCTGCTATGAGTCGAAAACCCGAAAAGTGGCGGCTACTAGGTCAAAAAGTTAAGGCAAAAAGAAAAACATGTGCTTTCAAAACGGTCTTCTCTGGACGTATAAAATCATGTTTTTCCAGGAGTATCACTAATTCCTTCGATGTCAAATTCACTAACAGAGAAAAGTGTGAAAGTCCTAAATCCGAGTCTCCATTGAGTCTCCTAAATTCAAGTCTCCATCACCAGTGGCATTCCACAATCGAGTCACAAAATCGAGTCATTCTCAAAAAGTTCGGTTTTGAAAGCGTCACTGCCTTTGAGTCATTCCTGCGAAAAAGAGAGAGATGAGGAAAATGTCAATCAGATCCCCGGGGTTTCAAAACAACCTATAAAGAAATGGTAAAGCATAATCGTGTGAGAGGTAGATTCTTTAATACTCGTCTCCACTCGACCATCGTTATTCGATCCTTTCAATGAGAGCGTGTCATCCACATTGTCCGTTTCCCTTCGAGTCATATAACGTGACTTTGTCTCTTTATTCCTCAATCGATTGGGATAAGTACAACACCAATTTTTTTGAAGTATTCCCCATGGTGCACAGCCAGTTCTGGGGGCAAGAAGTGAATAAGAACCCTCACCATTCTCCCATCACAGAAAGTAACACGGAATTTTTAGTCTTTCATTTAAGAAGAAAATTCCTATTCAGCTAATAAGGGGCATCAACTCTCCCAAGCAGGGGGCAAAATCCTCCAAGGTCGGATCAGGGGCAAGTGTAAAAAAAAAAAACATACACAACCCAGGGTGGAACCGTCTAACCATCGTCAATCTCTCTTACACAAACCCATGGTAGAACCCTGATTTATAATGGTTAACCTGTTTTTTTCTTACATAAAACCTAGGGTGAAACCCTAGACCAATGAGCCAACCTTTCTTTTCATCCAAAACCAAGGCCGATTTGATCATTTCGGACTTAGGTGGACCGCTTGTTCTCAAAGAAAAAAAATAAGAAAAATAAAACAAATCTCTTTGCAAGCCCTCCAGTAAGAGGCAAAACATCTTTTCAAAGCCCTCATTAAGAAGCAAAACATCTTTCAAAGGTCCCTCTAAAGGCAAAACTCTTTTTCGTACCCTCATTAAGAGGCAAAACATCTTTCCAAGTCCTCTAAGACGGCAAGAATCTCATTTCAAGCCCTCATTAAAGAGGCAAAACACTTTTCAAGCCCTCATTAAGAGGCAAAACATACTTTTCAACTCCTCTAAAGGCAAAACACTTTGTTAAGCGTCCCTCATGAAAGAGGCAAAAATCTCTTTCAAGCCCTCATAAGAGGCAAAATCTCTTTTCAAAGCCTCTCATTAAGAGGCAAAACATCTTTTTGAAAGCCCTCAGTAAGGGCAAAATCTTCCTTTCCAAGTCCTCTAGGAGAGGCAAAATCCGCTTTTCAAAGCCCTCTTTCCCCCAGGGGGAATAAACCTCTTTTTTCAAGTCCTCTAAGAGGCAAAAGTTTCTTTTTAGTCCTCAAAGAGGCAAAGACATCGTTTAAGTAACAAACATAAACCATGCATTTGATCATTTCATTCAATAGAAAAAAGCAACGCAGGGTTCCTCCTCGCCCATCCTCAAATTTGCTCCTTCAGGACAGCACTGGCTTCATAAATCAATTTTTATGAAGCCAGTGGGGGCAACTGTGATACTGCAAATGTTTGAGGCTTCTAATGTTGCGGTGGCATGTGAAACTCTTAAATGGAGGAAAGCACGCCTGCTACAGTGCCTGTGCCAATTAATTTGACTTTGCTTAAAAAGCAGTTTTCCCCGGCCGCGGTGATGCGGCCGCCCCTAAGGGCCGGCGGTAGCCGCTATCGCCGGCGGCGGCAGCCGCCTGACGACAAGCGTGCTGCAGTCGCTGTGAATCTCATTTTTTTTGAGGCTCAAAGAGCCCTGTTTTTCGAGACTGCAAACATAGTCCGGCTCGACCGGAAGGGCCATTTTGGAAGTTCACCGAAGTGTGCCAAGTATGGTACTTGATAATGTCCGAAAAATGTACGAGGAACGGAACTGGTCTCGTAATATTTTTGGAAGTGTTCCGGAACTCCCGGAAAAGCCTCCGAACCGAAAAAGAGAAATAAGGGGAAAACCGCACACGTGCCCGCCGGGGGGGATACCCGCCCCAGCCCAGGCGGGCACGCCGCCCAATGCCAAGGCGGCGCCCCCGCAGCTTGGGCGACAACGACCGCCCAGATGGCGGCACGCCGCCTCGAAAGGCGGGCAGGGCGGGCCCGGACACTTTTTCCTATAAAACGGCTCTGGGGCTCCGTTTGAGAACCAGTTCTTGTGGTTGACCGGACGCTCCCTTCGCCCTGTACGCTCTTTTGCGATTCTTACTCTTTCTTGCATTTTTTTTAATTTTAGTTTTAGATTTATTATTGTGATACTTGGTCACCTAAAATAAATTAATTAAAGATTCCCTTACACGAGGAGCTTTAAACCTGGAGTAAGAAAGTGTGCCGTCGATTAAATCAGGTACGTAAACTAAGTCGCCTATTTAATTTTGAAGCACTTCATGCTATGCTCTCTTCTACTCCTAATAACCTATCAATTGCATAAATGCATTTCATGTCAAAACGACCTCAATTAACATAAAATGTAGGCTAAAATGCCCGTAATCAATAATCATGGTATTAAAAGTCAGAATCGACAGTATTGGCTAAATACCTAGTTAATTATAAGCTATGGTAAATGATTGCCCTTTAATTTCGAACAGCCGGCTTAAGGTCCAATAATCAAAATTGTGGCTAAAAAGCCTTAAATAATCAACTTTGGCATAAATTGCCTACAAAAAATTCACCACGTTGGCAATAAAGTGCCCACGGTTCAATCCAATTTTGGGCAAGCAAATTGCCTATAAATTAGATTAACCACTTTTAGTCGACAAATCGCTTAAATTGCAATTTGGCTAAAAGCCTTCAATCGATACCAATTTTGGTCCACAAGATGCCTTAATCACTTTGGTCGACAAATCGCCTAAATCAATTTGTTGGCAAACTAAATGTGCCAAATCCATGTCTTTTGGCTAAAAGCCATAAATCAATCAATTTTGGCAGTAATAAGCCCAAACACTCAATGCTGGCGACAATCGCCCAATCACACCTTTTGGCAATGAAGATTGCCCTAAATCATCTCCTTTTTGGCTAAAAGCCATAAAATCAACATTTTTGGCATCAAATGTCCTAATCTAAATCAATCGATCTTTGGCAAAAAGCTAAAACAAAATGTCACAAGCAACACACACTCATGCATAAAGCATACCCATCAAAGCCCTCAGAAGAAGGCCTATCGGAACTACGTTGACTTTGACTTTCCATCAAACGGAAGTACGTAGGCGACGTTCGGGAATTTAACCCCGAGTGGCAAGTCGACAGATCACTTAAAATTTGGTCATTCACGCTTCAAAGCATTCAAGCATTCACTCATGGTTAGTTCAGCAGCAGTGACATTAGTCTCGGATCCATCTCGGGTCTGCAGACTGTGCCTTAAACACTGGGAATAATTAATCTAATAAGTTAGTAATTAAAATCGGAGTCACTTAAGGTTTTTTCCTGAGTTTACCTAGAAATAATTAAACAAGGTGGCGACTCACACATCACTGCATTTCCTTTCCTTAAGTCACATCATTCATGCATTGAATTTGGGGAGGGTTTCACACATATATGCACAAACTAAGAAATATCAAGTTGCTTTTATTCTTTAGATAAATAGGTGTAGTATCAACCTTTCCCTTTAGAAATAAACCATTTCCTAACAAAAAACTCCTTAAGAAAAACCATTTTTCTAACAAAAAACTTAATCTCTTCATACCAAGCTCGTAGGAGCTTGTTTAAAACCATAAAGTGCTTAGTAAGTTTATAAACATGTGGTTTATTATAACTTCAAACCTGGGTGTGTTCTACAATAACACTTTCTTCATTTAGAAAACCATTCAGAAAAGCAATTTTCACATCCGATTTGATGTAAAACAGAATTTTTAAAACATGCAAATGCACAAAGCATTCAATGGCCTTCAAGCTAAGCAAAATGAGCAAAGTTTCATCAAAATCGATGCCCCTCTTTGATTGTAACCTTGAGCTACAACCGTGTGCTTTGTTTCTCACAACATTACCTTGTCATCGAAAAGAATCCTAAAACACCCATTTTGTTCCAATAACAAGCATGATTTTTAGGTCTAGAAACAAGTTATACAATACTAGTTTTCTTCAAACTTGAGTTAGTTCTTCTTGTTCATGGCAAGAACCACTCAATCGATTTTGAGAATCTTCTTAAATTCTTAGGTCTAATTGAAAACAAAAGCAACATTGCCAAAATTACTTCTAAAGTGTGACGCTCAGTCATCATCCTTTCTAAAGGTTTCAAATGATCCGTCTTGAGGATATACTTGTGGAAACGCCACTCTTTTTGGTAAGTTCAGAATTTCATTCTGTTTCTTGGCCATTTGACTTTCTGTGCAGTCCTGATCTTCATGTTCATTTTCTCTGGTTCCCAAGCCTGATTTTTCAAACGTTCTACGCATTTTTTTGGCTGTTCAAATTGTTCTGAGTTCATTCTACTTGTCTGATTGAAATCTTTACAACATCATCATTTCTAAAATCTAGAAGTGAAAGAATCAGATTCACAAACATAAACACATGTAGATTCTTCGACAACAGAGTTTTCTTATTATAACACCCTAATA
The DNA here is from genome assembly GCF_014843425.1 of Jatropha curcas. Next base: position 5,066,538 of record NW_023590909.1, on the reverse strand, counting down.
ATGTTTTATCTATTACTAGAAGATCCTGAGAAAAATTGCCTTCAATGAAGGATAACATCAAATTTAGTCAAGATGGAATTTTTCTGTTACTAGAATAAAAATTTACAACCCCAAAGAGTAAAATTAACCTAATTGTTTTGTTTCTACCTTTGTAATAGCGTTCATATGGATCCTGTTTCAGTTTATATCTTACCAATTTTTGCCCCCCCCCTGTTTAGAATATAACAGGTAGTTAAGTTAACTGCTCGTCGCTATAATAAATTTGGTCATTTAAAAATCACCAGCATGGTCTGGCTATTCCTGAAGTATCATTCTTGCGTTCCACTACTTCCATTCGTGCTAGGGTGTTCTAAGTATTAAGAAAGTTATGTAAGATCCTAATTCTAATAAACAAAACACATCAAAATTCCTGATCTTTAAATTCTTTCCCATGGTCACTTTCTGAATCGCAGAGAATGTTGTACCTCTCATTCCTTGTTATCTCTACAAACGATGAACAAACATGTCATAGACTCAGTCCCTTATTTCAAGGACAGAGTGTCCAGGTGAAATCTAGAGTAAGTCATCAACAATAAGACGAAGTGCCAAATAAGATTTACTTCCAAGACTTAAAGGAGTAACTGGGTCCAAATAAACAAGGTGTAACAAGTCTAAAAGGTTTACAAATATGAAGACCATGCTCTTAATTTGAAAGATGTTCTGAATTGGTTTGCCAATTGACAAGCATCACAAATGTGATCTTTTTCAAGAACTTTTAGATTTGGCAAACCGACGAACCAAGTCTTTCTTGGACTTTAGAAATAAGGTCATCCTTGCACGTCCCAAGTCTTCTATGCCACAACCAACTTAAAATGGTCAAACAGAAACTAAGCATATATCTAGGTTATGCATATCAAAAAGTCACTAGGTATATTCCCAAACCTTTTTTCAGACAAAGTAAAGTTTTTTTTATCATGCCACTTTCTAAACTCACCAATAAGAGGTGTTCAAAGATCACGTCTTCTTTTATCACAAATCTGGACTTACTATTTAACAAGTTATAAGTAATCCTCTAATAAGCATACAAATCTTCCTAAGGAATAGACCTAACCACATCAATCCCCACAATTTTGCCTTTAGTATTAACTCCAAAGGCTACATATACCTCCCTTTTCTTTCTAATCTGTGAATTTCTTTCTATCACTAGTCATATGCCTAGAGCAAGCGTGTCCATGTAACACATTTCTGTGTTAAACCACTCTTTAGCACACCTGGAAAGGATCAGCAGATTTAGGGTACCCACTCCATATGGTCCTAGAGGGTTAGTGGAACAGGTGGTAGATCCTTTTGACATTTATTCTTTACTATGATTTTTTTCTTTTTGTTGGAGACTTAACAAATTTTTCAAATTGCTTGATGTCTCAAGTCGCAATCAATAGAAATAAGCGTTTTTCTTGTTAGAAACATGATTTTTGTCTTAAAGCCTATCGATAGCCTTAGAACTGTCTTTTCTTTAGAAAACGATTCTGAAATTGACTTTAGAACCTAATCTCAGTTTTTAAAAGAGTTCATTTTCAGAATTCAGAATTTTTACATTTTCTTCAAAGTGTTTTAGATCAGAAAATTGTCATACAATTTTTAAAGAATCTTTGGATCCTATGAAAGATTTCCTTTGCATGGTACTCTGATAAAAAGCATCTTTCCAAATGATACAGTTCAGTTTTTTAATTTTTCTAAAGTCTTTCTGTAGAATACTTTATCTTCCTAAAACAACGTTTGCAAATTCAATGCAAATGTAAATAAGTTCTTAGAAGAATCACTTTCAAATTCAAGTTAAGTGATACTACATTACTTTCAATCAACGTTTGGCCTGTTCATTGCTTCACTACTTGTAGCTTTCCTGTGTTGAAGTCAGAGTGCTAATTTCCCTTCGAGTCAAATCGATGTGGCCATTAGACATATATCGCAATTTCCCTTCCGTGGTCATCGTTGACTTTCAGAACTAGAATCGTCTGAGTCACGCCAAGCAGCTACAAATGCTTGCATAAGTCCTTTTCTGTCTTTTGGCTCTGTCAGCTTAGGACAATAGGCTGATGGATGACCGGCTTTGTTGCGAACAAACCACTTCAGAAGGTTCTTTCTTAAGCAAGTTGCTATTTTTAGGTGAAAAATTCTCTTAGCAACAAGTGCTAAATCATCACTATCAAGATCAAAAGAACTTTGTTCACTAGAAATTACTTTCAAAGCCAATCCTTTCTTTTTTTTATCTTCTACAGTCAAAGAAGATTTTATCTCTTCTGAAACAAGAGCTTCCATTAAATAATCATAGGTTACTGGGGTTTCTTTATAGTTCATTACAGTTCCTATAGAATTCCATTTTTTAGGTAGAATTCAAAGGATTTTCTTAACAAGCTCATCTTCCAAAATTTCCTTTCTAAGAGTTCTCAAAGGATTAACTATATTTGTGAATCTGGAATTTAGTTTAGCTATAGTCTCTCCCTCTTTCATACTAAACATTTCTTTCATAATTCTTTCCCAAAAAGGATATTGATTCTGGATTCCTTCACTTGGTCAGCACCCTCTTAGGTAACTCTAAGTTTTTCCTAGACTTCCGTTGCAGACTTACATCCAGATACTTTGTTGTATTCTGTTGGATCTAATGCTCAGTGAAGAATATTGATGGCTTTTGCATTTATAGAAATGCATTCCAATCAGCATCGGTATATTCTTCTTCAGTTTTTAGAACTCTTATATTTTCAACAGTTTTCATAGGAATACGAGGACCAGTTATAACATTCCTCCAGCAATTTATGTCAACTGAGTTTATAAATTTTTCTATTCTGGTTTTTCAGTAAGAGTAATTAGAATCATTGAACAGAGGTGGTCTAGAAACAGATTGACCTTCTAAAGATGTAAGAGGAAATGAGATTGCTATGGGATATTTTCTCTCAAGCTGTTAAGCTTCGGTAAGTTAAGAGCCAAGAGCTCTGATACCAGATTGTAGGTCTCGTTTATCTATGGCACAACCCAAGGGGGGAGGTGAATTGGGTTTTCTAAAAATTTTAACTTTCAAATATAAAAATCAGAATTCTATTGCAGCAAAATTAGAAAGCATTTGTGAGAGTTAGTTATCAAGTTTAGAACTTCCTCACAAAGCTTATTGCAAGATTAGAAAGACTCTGTGAAGAACAATTAGCAAGATTAGAAAGACTCTGTGAAGAACAATTATTGCATTTAGAACTGCTTCACAAAGCTTAAGCAAGTTTAGAAAGACTCTGTGAAGAACAACTTCACAAAGCTAATTGCTATTTTAAAAAGATTCTGTGAAAAACAGTTATTGCATTTGGAATAGGTTCACTAAGCTTTAAGCAAGATTAGAAAACTTATTATAATTCATATTATGAATTACATTGAATATAGAAGGACAGATTAGAACTTGGTATAATCACAATATAGAAATCTAGATACACTACAAAAAAAAATGCTAATTTGTGACCGACAAATATCGGTCGCAAATTTGTGACAGATTTACTACAGAAGAACAAACAGTCGCAAATTTTAGTGCTAAAAATTCCCGCGATCTCGTTTCTCAGTTTGTGACTACTATGCGACAGATTTGCGACTAAGGGTTATTCCGTCGCAAAATTGAGCGGTTCAAAATTAGGAATAACTTTTGCGACCGATGTGAGACAGATTTGAGACCGAATTTTTGCGACCGAATAATTTAGTCGCAAATCGATCGCAAATTTACTGCGAAGTAAAACGACGTCGCAGGGTTAAAAATTGCGACCGATTTGCGATCTAATGGTCGGTCGCAATTTTTAGGGCTTTAAACGCGCCCTCCTTCTTCTTTCTTCTTCTTTCTTTCTTCTCCTCCTCCTCTCCTCTCCGCTGTTCGCAGGCCGCTCCAGCCCCTCCTGACGCCGTTCCAGCCCGCCTGACGCCGCTGCAGCCCCTCTTGACGCCGCTCCAGCCCCTCCGGTCACTCCACCCATCTTCTTGGACATAAGTTGCGGTATTTTGCGATTTGTCTTTCGAAATTTTTTTTTCGCTTTTTTTTTTATTTTTTTTATTTGCGATTTATGTGTATTTGGGCATAATTATTTGTATATTTGTTTGCTGGTTATATTTGCAAACGTAATTCATATGCAATTGTAACATAAGTAATTCATGGTTGATGGAAAGCATGATCATCAAGTGAAATTACTACTGATATTATTGAGATCTCCACATAAGTCTCGATAAAATTTCCAAACGACTTTCCAATTACTACTGAAATAAAATCAATAGGCAAGTAATAGATTTGCAACCAAAATTCCATGAAAAAATATGTCAACGTGGGTTGATTTTTATCCTCTTCCACTTTCTATAAAATTAAAAGGTGATTATAGGAGGACGATGGACCTCCATTCCAAACACATTTAAATCCACTTTATAGAAAAATGAAGGTATGAGATACCCATTAGGATAGTAGAAGCGTATAAATGTGTGGAAAAATTATAGTAGAGTATTTTAAAATTTTTAATTTTTTACAGTTAAGTATGATCTCATTATACTTTAATATCTAAAAATCCAATGTTCAATATCTGATTTTTATTCTAGAAATATATAAAATATTTTAATGATATATAATGTGAAGCCTAAAAAAGTCCCAGCTGCAGAAACCTTCACATATATGCAAAAGCAAACATATATAATATGCATTATTTTATTATGTGTGTTTAGATTAGCTAAATAATTATTTTTAATGATAGGTTTGTTGTGGAAATTGGGCTTTTTCCACCAAAAGCAATTTGTGAATTACTGTACTTACTAACTACACTAAGTAAATTCCCAGGTAAGTGGAGATCTACACTAACGTAAATTCCCAGGGTAAGGTGGAGGAGTCACAAATTGGTCTCACTTAAAACCCCTGCCTAGACAGAATTACCTAAGAAGTAATTAATTAGACAATAACCACGCAAAAATATTTTTGCCCAACAAATAGCCTATTAAAATAAATAACTAAGACAAAAGCAATTAAATAAAAGGAAATACTAAAAATTGTTCGGCCAATTTTGCCTACGTCCTCGGACACTACCAAATTTATATTTCACTAAAGAAATATACAAATTGAGAGAGGAGAGAAACTTGTCTAACTCACTTAAGAATTGGAAGACAAGTAGACAAGTTTTTGGAATGAATAAAACTTAAGAAGCTAAGCTCCTTTTATAGCCAAACAACTCCCTATTCCCTTCCCTTTCTTTCGATGTGGGATTTGCAAACCACCTAACCAATAATCTCCACCTTGGCGAAAATCCCACAAATGCAAGCTTCTGCTCTTTCTCTCACAAAGTTGTAATGTCTTCAAATGTGCTTGGCAATGCCAAGCTTCAATTTTTAACAATATTGATCAAGTCCAAACAGCAATGTTTGAACTTCAGCTGTCACCACTTGTTGTCAACATATCCAGCAGGAATTTTCAGCAGTCTGAAGTCTTCTGGAGTTGAACCTGCTCTTTCCCCCAGAATTTCTCTGACAACAATGAAATCCGAACATCGCATACTGCTATCGTCCTTGCATGATAAACTTGGTTCTTTTGCCAAAATAATAGTCACTTTGGACTACTCGCAATTGATCACATGTTGTTTTGCCTAATCCCAATTCATCAGCATCCTTGAAGCCAAATTGCGCTCCTTTAACTAGCCTCTGTAACTGCCATGTACGTCTGCTCTTAGTGTAGACAAAGACCACTGTTGACTGTTAAAAGTAGACATTCCAACTAACTGGTGCTTTTGCAAGAGTAAACACCATTAACCAAGTTAGTTGATCGACGTTTATCCAATCACCGCATATATCAAATCAACAGATCGACTTATGCGTTTGACACATTTCTATATCCTGCTCAAAATCAATCCAAGCATCCAGGTGTTTCTGAAAGGTACCAGCCGTAATGGGCAGAATCCATTTCAGCAGCTTGCCAATGCTCCTGATGCCAGCGAATATCATGTATCTGCTCACTTAACATCCAACTTGCCTGTGAAGATGTCAGGTCTTGTACACGACCAATAGCATACCATCAAAGCTACCTACACACATTTTTGCATAGGGAAACTCTTGACATTATCCCGTTCTGCAATCATTTTTTTGGCGATTGAGCTGCAAATGAAGTTTGAATGAAGGAGCAAGAGGGTGTACTGAACAGTTTGGTTGTCATCCATAACCAACGCTTTATATTTTTCTCGAAGATTGATTGCTTCTCGTTCAGACAAATCTTCCCCAATTCCTATCATCTTGGTTAATCTCTCATGCCGAGATATCCTTTTGCGCTTCGCCAGATTTTTCATTTCCAAATTCTTGATTCAACTGATTCTTCAAATTCTCAATTTCTTGTTTATTCTTTGAAGGCTATAGCATATCATCCAACAATACAAAATGATAAATGAAAGAGGCCATCTTGTATGCTTGCGCATAATACACACAAATGATCGTATTTGCTCTTGTGTACTTCTGCCTTTGACATAAAACTTATCAATCGCTTGTTACCACCTGCCTCGAGATTGCTTCAATCCATAAAAGCGAATTTTTCAAATTTGCATACATATTTTCCGTTTCCAACACTTGAATCCTGTCACTGGCTGGTCAATAAAGATTTCCTCTTCAGATCTCGCATGTAAAAATGCAGTTTTACATCCCAATTTGAACTAGTTTCCAAATCAGAACTGTGCTACCCCAAGGCTAAAAATCCGAAGTGGAGAATGTTTTAAGCAACTGGAGAAGAATACTTCATTATAATCAATTTCCCTTCGTCTGAGCATGAGTCCTTTACTACGCTAACCTATGCTTATATGTGAACACTGTCTCTGTCAGGAAATCCATCTTCTTTTGCATATACCTCATTTGCAGTCCTTATTCGCCTTCTTTACCCCTTTGGTGGAGATCAACTAAGTTTCCAAACGTCTGATCTTATATAAGGGGTACTTCATTTCACTTCCATGAGCTTGTTTCTCCCACTACTTCGTTCTGAACTTTTGACAAGCTTCATTGAAGTGGGATGGAATGCTTATATCTGCAATTGGAGAAGTGCATAGGCGCACCATATCAATCAAAAACAGCAGGCTTTCCTTATATACTCTCCTTGGCCTATCAAGTGCAATTGACTCAAGTTGCTGTGGGGAGGTTCTTTGGGTTGAACTCGGTCTCATCTGAATCTCCTTCTACCTCAGGAGTTTCTGCAGGTCGGTACTTGCCACTATAGGATTTTTCTTTATCAAATCTCCACCTGTTTGGGAGGATCTCTCCACCTGTTGTGGAGTACCATCTGAATTGTTCTAACAGACTTGGTCACCTCATTTTTTTAACATGTAGATTCATCAAAAGTGACATCTCTGCTAAAGATTATTTTCTTATGATTCTGTACACCATAGTGATAGGCCTTTAACCACAAGGTGCTTTATCCCATGAAAATGTGCTTGTCTTTGCTCTTGGATCCAGCTTCGATTCCTTAACATTATAGTAAGGCAGTGGAACCAAAATCTACACTAAGGAATCATAATCATTAGCAGTCTCCACACCATACCTCCTATAAGGTGTTTGGCCACCAATAGACGATTGATGTGTAATCGATTAATGAGATGACATGCATAATGATAATAGCCTCAGCCCAAAATTTCTTGTTCTAACCAGCATTAGACAACATACACCGACTTTCCAGGCCAACGGTTCGGTGTTCATCACGCTGCCACCTATGCCATTTTGGACTGCGGTGTATTTCTAACGTGTGAAAGTGTCGAAAAACAATGCCCCTTCATAGCTGCACATGATTTTATCAAAAGCATCATTTTGTTATTCTCCTCCCATTTGTCTGTTTCGGAGACATTTGATGCGTTGCCAGTCTGAGTTTCTACCAATTTTCCAACTGTAAGAATAAACTCTAGCACTTCATGCTGTTTGATTTTTCCAAAGTATCACACCGCAATCCCTTCGAGAGAAATCATCAATCAAAGGTCGACATAATAGTGTTACCACTCAAAGAAGCTGTTGTAAGAGGGTCACATACATCAGAGTGAACCATAGTTCCAAAATACCCTTGGTATTCAGTGGATTCCAGTGCCAATTCGACTCTTGTTCTTGACTTTCCTTTGGGCAATGCTCAACGCAATCCAACTTGCAGGTTTTGAACATTTTTTCCAATAATCCCTGATTCTGACAATCCTTTTCAAAAAGGATTTTTCACCTGCATGTCCCAAACGCCTATGCCTACAAATGCTAGTTGTTTCCATAACCTTTTTGTCATCGACTAGAAAACAACTGTTGCTGTCGATCCCATAATGTACTATTACCCTAGATAGTGAATACAAATTATTCCTTCTCCGAAACCTCCTTTCATCACCACTAAGTGCACCAAGACTACTTCCAATCACTCCATCTTTCGCAATATACAGTGAGTCCTTTTGATTCTAGGGCTTCTCCACTGAATGAGATTCTTTGTCAAAACGTCGGTACCATATCTGAAACATCAGATCAGGATCCTGATTGACCCACTCATGATTCTTCAAATGGATTGAACCAATCCCTTCCTGTGAAGCAAGAACATTATTTGCAGTATAGACAACTTCATTTTCAAAGGTTCTTTAAAGTCAAAAAACCCCGATGGGGACTCATATGATGACTGCATGCAGAGTCTAGCAGCCATACTTCACCAGAACTTGTCAAATTTGCTGATGAATTGTCTATAGATGCCATGCTAGCTAATGAGAAGTCTGAGTCTTCATCATCACACTCAGCTATGTTTGAATTAATAACAGCTTTGCCTTTGGCTTTTAGCTTCGGACAATCTTTCTTTCAATGACCTTTCTCACGACAAAAGGCACACTCATCTTTTTCAACTCTGGTTTTTGAACGGGATCTACTTTTCTTTCCCCCTTTCTTTTGGCTTCGTGAACGGCTTCCAACCACCAGAGATTCTACTTCAGTTGCCTTTTCCTTCTTTCTATCTTTCTCAGTTCATAGCTGTAAAGATCAGCACAAACTTCACTAAAAGTCACATCTTTATTCCCATAGATTAGAGTCGTTGTAAGATGCTCAAATTCATCAGGAAGAGATGCCAGCAACAACACTGCCAAATCTTCGTCTCCAAATATCACATGGCAAATCTTCGTCTCCAAATATACAAGTCCAGAATTGAATCAAATTCACCTACCAACTGATTAAATTTTGTGATGTGTTCATTCATTAGTGGTACCAGGAACATAAATCGGACGATACAATTTCTTCTCATGAAAGTTTATTCTGATTGTTTTTCTTCAGAAAAATTCTCCTCCAAGCCTTCACAAATTTTGTTTGCAGAAGTTTCTTTCGAGAAAGCATTATTTTGCCTCTCTAGAAAGAACACGACCGAATTGTACCACATCCAGACGATTGATGGTACCTTCCATTCACTCTCTCTCCATCTCATTTGGGTTCTTTTTTCAATAGAGCAACAACTAGACCTTGCGAAAGAAAGCGTTCTAGAACTTTCACTTGCCAACATTCCGAAATGACCGGTCCCAGATCGAAAATCTCCACTGTAAATCTTGCATTTGTACAGCTTTCTTATGAAGTGTTATGCTATAGCATGTGTGGTATTTTCGTTTGCCGTTGCCATTTTTGCATTTAAAATTTAATAGCTATAAAATCAATTTTCAAAAAAATGTCGGAAACACAACCAAGGAACCTTTTTATGTGGCAGATCAGTACTACGCTGCAACCACAGTGAATACGTTAGAACCTTGGCTCTGTAATACCGAATCGTTGTGGAAATTGGGCTTTTTCCAACCAAAAGCATTTGTTGAATTACTGTACTTACTAACTACACAGTAAATTCCCAGGTAAGGGAGGAGTTACAAATGGTCTCGACTTAAACCCACTTGCCTAGACATGAATTTACCCCTAGAAGTAATTAATTAACAATAACCACCAAAAATATTTTGCCAACAATACTATTCGAAAATAATAAAGACAAAGCAATAAATAAAAGAGAACACTAAATTTAAGCGAGGTTTCGCCAATTTTGCCTACGTCCTCGGATCACCTACCAAATTTATAAGTTTCACTAAAGAATTACAAATTGAAGAGGAGACATTGTCTTAATCCCACTTAAGAATTAGGAAGACAAGTTTTGGAATGATTTAAACTTAAGGAGCTAGGCTCCCTTTTATAGCCAAGAAGGCTCCTATTCTAAATCCTAGTTTCCCCAGATGTGGGAATTTTTGCCACAAATAAACAATAATGTTAAGTGTTATGTTAAATAGCTTAATATGTCATGCTCAACAAATTTTACTTATTTTGATATATTATTAATAAGTTGAGAAGTGTCTTCTTTTATTTATATAAAGATATATAATGTGAAGCTATTTTTTTTTTTTTTTATAAGAATGAGCACTTTTTAAATTTCTCCGTCACGAAATTACATTTACACCATTAGTTGATTTTAGTACTTCCATGGTTTATTTCGCTTAAATTAAATTTTTATAAATTGACAATATAGGTTTGTTTTATTTAAATTGTCTATATCCAAGCATGAAGACTTTTAACTTTAAGCATAATTTTTTTTTTATTAGGATCATTCTTTTATTTTTGACCTTTTTGGAACAAAATGAATTTTTAATTTGGATGTTGCCAAAATTCAATTTGGATTATTGTTCCTATAATGCATATCTATTCTTGTATAAATAACTATTGTTGAAGAATATTATAAGTCTTTGTTTGGTAAAAATAGTTGTTTAAATAACTCTTTACTGTCTTAAAGGGAATAATTTTTCGTTAATCTATTCTTTCAAACTATAAACATTAGTCAAAGAACATTATAAATAATAGACATAATGAAAAGAAAAAATGAAGGGATGAAAATGCCAAAAAAAAAAAAAAAGCAGTAAAATCAGTTGATTTCATAATCAAACAAGCTATTGAACCTAATAAGCCCAACGTATGATAACCATAGAACCACACATAGAAGGCAAATGTCAATTTATTGGGTCAACAATTCAAGTAAGTTTAATTGATAGCTTTTACTTTTCTTTTGGAAACAAGCCAATGTAAAATACCTTAATACAAGCATAAGCAATGGTTCCAAGTGTCCCAGAAGAAAGTCCTGCAGATTTCATAACAAAATTATTTGTCAACATCCTTTGAATAACTAAAAAATAATAGTAATAAATACATGAATTTAAAAATACACAGAACCAGCTGTCACAAAAATTTGACTAACATAAAATCCAACTCCATTATAAAATATGGTGGGTAATTGAAATTACTCTTTTTTTATAATTATGAAATAATGCATTTTTTTTTTATTATTGTTGTTATTATTCTTATCATAAAAATTAAATTTTTTTTTAATGAATAATGCGTTTGGTTTGGTTGGAGGCCTAGTAGTGGCCATTTTGCTTTTGGAGAATGTTGGTATGATATAGGAGTGTTTATTGAAGTGTTTTTATATTTGGGATTTTATTGAGTTGTGCCGAAGTGCTGCCGAATTTTTTTCAAAAAAATTCAATATGTGGAATCGTACACCTACCTTTATTAGGGTAAAGGTAATAAATGAACTTAGTGAATAAATGAACTTAGTGATTTTACATTTATATATAGGTACCCTTATTATAGAAATAACTTTAGTTATCTCATTATGAGAAGTATCAGCCCTTTAGTTACGTTATAAGCAGTAAATTGAACATGTACAATTAGTGGCATGTTTTCAAGGATGGATGTTATACTAATGCAAAATTACCATATAAATCACCTGTCATAAACACAATTGAATATGTAGTGGTAAACGGAGAAATGCGAAATAACGAGATTCGGGATGTACTAGCAGTTAGAGGTCAATGTGATATTTTAAGACAAGGAGTATTCCTCAAAGAAATTGGAGGCGATTATACAGTTTGCAGTTTGGTAATCACCACATTATTATGGTGAGTAATAGTAATTGACGGTGTCCATTGTAATCACAGAAGGAAGTGTCGAAATCGAGACCTTATCACATCTCTTCAACAA
>NW_023590909.1:4952893-5054047 GCF_014843425.1 Jatropha curcas | reverse complement strand
AACTTGCATCATATTTCCATTTGTTGTATGATTGTATGATTCTATGAATGGTTTATACTTCTATGAATTTTATTTATGTGCTATATTTACACTTTGTGGATGGTTCTTTATCGCTTTTGGTATATTATGTTTGCCAAATGTAAAGGATCCTAGTATTGCTTAAATGTAATAGATAGTTTGGTTGAGAAATTTTAATAGGGTTCGGGTAGATTGTATTCGTAGGTTATGGTTTGTAATATTTTTTTCCTACCCCCTTCTTTTGGATGATTTAATTTATGTCGGATGTCTGAGATTATTTGCATCTTTATATTTCTTAAAAAATTGCATTAAAACCATTTTTGCATCTCAATTTTAGTTAATCTTATTATTAAATAATTGTGAATTAATTGACAATGAGGAGGCCGATTTAACTGGGCAATTTGGGTGCATAACACCTTTCCAATATTGTACCTAACTCCCTTACCCAGTCTTTGGTTTAAATCGAGTTAGTCGATTCCAAAGAATGGACTAATTTGAGAATTTTTCCTAAAGAGGGTGGTGACTCCAAAATAAAACTTTTACTCAAGTAAGAGAACCTTTTTCTAAGGATTAATTAATGGGTTAAACAATGAAAACCAATTTATTAAATAAAATCAACTAAGCCCATTTTATTTTCCTTTAGCAAAAATAAAGCGATCCTCAGGCTAGCGACTCCATTGGGGATCGAACCCCATAATCTCTAGTTTTCAATTTTGGGTTCGAGTAAGGAGTTGACTTCAAATGTTGTCCACTTATTTACAATCATTAATTATATTATTAACTTTGAATTGAGTTTACTTTGTGTATATATAACTATCATTCATGTATCTATCTCTTCTTAATCTCCTTTGTACCCTAAACCCTATTTGTACCTCTAGACCCTAAAGGTTGATATTGGAGTTATGATCCCTTTCACTCTACTATCGACTGTTGGGATTCCTCACTAAAGTAATAACCAAACCCATAAAGTCAAAGATGTTGTCCACTTATTTACAATCATTAATTATATTATTAACTTTGAATTGAGTTTACTTTGTGTATATATAACTATCATTCATGTATCTATCTCTTCTTAATCTCCTTTGTACCCTAAACCCTAAAGGTGATATTGGGAGTTATGATCCTTTCACTCTACTCGACTGTTGGGATTCCTCACTAGTATACACCACCCATAAGTCAAGTACCTTTTGGTATATCAAAAGAATTGACACAATCAGTTATCATTACTGCCTTAGACCTAAAGTTAAATGAGAGGAAATAACCAATTCTCGCTTTTGGAACCCAAGACCTATTAAGCCTGACCAAAGATCATGTACATGACCCTAGTTCCTTCCCTTAGGGTTACCTTAATAAGTAATGTTGTGTCATCTATATAATAAATGTGAGAGGCATCGGTCCAAAATCCTATGATGGTTTATAGGCCCAACCAATATGTCCTAGGGGTTTAGAAAGACCTTTGACCTTGAATCGCTTGTGGGAGATCTAAGGGTGGAGATCATGCATTTTCCACCTCCCATTCCCCTTTTTTTGTATATATTTATGCTATGTTGTGTTGTTTTTCTCATGCATCATTTAACTTGTTTTATTGTAGCCATATAGGAACATTTTGTCATGGCTCGATCTCATCGTTTGAAGCATAAAAGGGCGAAGGACTTGAGAGAGGTGCTAGAAGCAAAACGAGCCAAACGAGCTCTTTCAAATATTGACTATAAGGCTGAAATTCAAGTGCTTAAGAGGGAAGTGCCTCTGATTTTGGCACGATTAAAGAAGACCCATTAGAAAGGGCTCATCAACTCTTGCTCAAAATTAAGCAAGCTCAACTTGAGGCCATGACCCTCTTCCAAGGTGTGGAGGCACGTTTTAGGCTTATGCGCATTATTGCCAACCACCTTGTGGATATTGGGAACTTCACTTTAGAGGATGCCAGACCTTATTAAACCTCTTTGGGCTTTAAGTTTCAAAAGTTGTAAGTACCTAGTTAGGGTCAAAAGAATTATCATTGTAAAAAGTCAACTTTTGAGAAGCAATGAAAGCTAGTCTATTTTGTGCCAAATATTGTTAATTCCAAAAAGAAAAAAGCAAAATAAAAAGTATATAAATAAAAAACCTTACTTGAGTCTCTAAACTTGAGGCAAAAAGAAAGGGATACAAAACAAAAAGAAATAAGCAAAAGATCATTATAAATATTTGGCTATAAAGTAGTGCCTGTTTTGAACTTGTCAATTCTCAAGAGCCCTTCCATGAATCTCCATCTCGAACAGTCGTGATCAAGCTATGATGGAATATAACATTAGTTGCATTTCACGATGTCATGTTGTATAATTGCATTTTTGTATGTCATACCATATTTATGCATTCATGCATACATGCATCATGTCATGTTTTCTAACCCTTGTTTTGTAGAATCAAGATAGCGCCATGAAGATAGAAAGCTCCACAAGAGATCAATTGGTTGAGGACAGACGACTGTCTGGTTAGAGTTAAAGAACCTTCAATCCCTTCCGACCTTCCTTATTCAGTGTCCGATAGTTCTTTGTGCTCCTGTTTTGAGATTGAGAATTTCCTAGTTCAATCCGATTATTCAACTCCGACTATTGCTTCTACTTCTATTTTTGCTTCTACCGGTAACATGGGTGACAGTAGCATTTCAATTTTTGAAATTGAAAAACTGGTTGAGAAAATAGTGGCTGCCAGTCTAGAGAAGCTCCTGCGGACTGATAGGGGTAAAGACCATGTAGTGATAGAGGACGATGAAGCTAAAGGCGAGTCAGAAAAGAAGGAACACGTGGATGATACATGGCAGGATGAGGAATTCTTTGCCAAGGAAGTGCCCATCAAAAAGTCCAAGTACGAACCGGTCATCTCTGAGAAATTTGTAAAGCTAGACAAAAGGTTGGAGAAGCTCCATGTCTTTATGAAGTCAAAAGGCATGGACCGGTATGTTGATATGGATGATGATGAAGACGAAGAGCTTGAGTTGAAGAATACTATCCCCTTGACCTATAAGATGCCCAAGGTATGAAGTATGATGGCATAGGCGACTCAAAGGTTCATGTGATGTAGTACAAGGCAGTGATGGAATTAACGGGTTAGCTCAGACTTGGTACTATAACCTAGAGAAAAAAGTAAGAAAGGACTAGAATGAGCTCACTGTAGTCTTTTTGAAGGAATATGCCTGAAACCTCCAGATGAGCGTCACTCTGAGAGATCTAGAAGTTATAATGCATAAAAGTGATGAATCTTTGACTGATTATATGGCTAGATAGAGAGCCAAGGTCACACAGATGAGAAATCGACCCGACACCAAGGAACAAATCAAAATCTTCATCAAGGGAACCTTGCTAGCTTACCGAGAAAGATGTATTATATGCCTTTGATTGAGTTCTTGCAAGTTTACAAGGCTAGTACTGCCATCGAATATAAGTTGAGAGAAGATAAGAAATATGAGAACCGCTCTGGGAATTTCAATAAGTCAAGTTTCCAAGGGTCCAGTTCTTCTGGGAAAACCTCGAGTACAAGCCAGACTACCACAACAGCTACCCTACATTTAAGGATTACCAGCATGCAGCCTAGGAGATTCTCCAATTTTGGAACTCCTCTGTCGAAGGTGTTTGAGAAAGTCAAGTCAGTAGGTTGCAACCGCTAGCACCAAGACCACCTCTCGAACCTCTACCTAAGAACTTAAATCGTAGTGCTTACTATAAGTTTCACCAAGGCAATGGTCACACCACCGACTAATGTCTACGGTTGAGATATGAAATTCGAAACCTTATTGATGAAGGCAAGGTTATAGATCTTGAGAAATCTAGGCCAAGCACAAGAACCAATCCATTGCTAAACTTTCGCAATATTCCACCTCCTAAGAATTTATACATGGTTGAGTCTGGTAAGACTCCCAAGGATGTGATGGTCGAATTTGAGGAGGAGGAAGAAGACAAGGAGAGAGAGCTTCTATTGGAACAGATTTATATCACCGTCTTAAATTTGTGGGATGCAGTGATGAGGAATGGTTAAACCATGATGAAGAGTGGGTTGGAAGTGAGGATGATTTATTCGTGAATCCCATTACTCTTGATGTTTGGAGTAGCGAGGATGAAAAAGAAGCCAGAAATGTGAACCATATGACCTGTAGCGGTTGAGTTTACCAGCCGGATATGATAAAGGTGAGAGCAAAAAATGAAAAACCAAGCCCATCAGTAGTACCTAAAATCGATGCTGAAGACGATGCACTGATCAAGCAGTTAAAGAGAACCCAAGCTAATATGAGCATGTGGTTTTTGATCGTCTCATCCAACAAGCATCGAGAGACTTTGCTTAAGGCCATGGTTGAGATTTCGGTCTCGTCATCAACTTCCACCACTTATTTTGTAGGGTTGGTCTAACATAACTCCCTTATAATCACATTGTCTGATGATGAGCTCCCTCCTAAGGGTAGGAATCACACCAAAGTCTTGTTGTTAAAGCTGAAGTGAGAGGTAGGGTGACGAGTAATGTCATGATTGATGATGGCTCAGCTTTGAATGTATGTCCATTAAAGCTTCTGTCAAAGTTCAAGTTGGAGGTATCAGATTTGGAACCTTCAGATGTTGTCATCTGGGCTTACAATGATTCGAAGAGACAAGTAGAGGGTATATTCAATACTGTTATGAAGGTGTGGTTGATTGAGAAAGAGATAAAATTCATTGTGATAGACATCCCCTAACTTTTGCCCTGCTACTTAGGCACCTATAGTACCACTCATTGGGAGGTGCGCCATCTACGCTACACTAAAAAACCAAGTTTCCATTCAATTGTGAGGTTATTACCATTCCAGCTGCCAATGAGAAGAGTGTAGCCGCATTAAATATTGACAAATAGGTCATTCTCCCATGGACTGGCTTTGAAATAGCAGTCCTGAGTGCTGACATGGGGCCGTTGTCCCCAACATCATGAAGAAGATAAACTTTGAAGAAGGGAAAGGATTGGGAAAGGACCAGGAGGGTATCACTAAGTTACCAAATATTCACACCTAGAGGCACCGCCTAGGCTTGGGTTTCAAATATGGAAGCACTCCAATAAAAACACTCGGCTGGTTAGATATGGATGGATGTTTCATTTTTTCAAGTGAGCATTCCTCTCCATGTCTACCAATAGTGCCTTTAAGCACAATGAAAAGATATACCAAGGCCTAGAGATTTTTGCAGATGTCATTAATATCCTGGCAGTAGAGCCCAGAGGACCAGCACTTGAGAAGGAAGAGCTTGACAAAAAGAGAGAAAAAGAATAAGAACAAAAGGGGATTGAAGGGCCAAAGGTGGCCGAGGAAGAGGACAAGAAGGAGGAGTGAGGATGCGCGATTTTTCCCAAAAGTTTATAAAGAATTAAATCGAATGGGCTCGGTTCATTTTATTTAGTAAATCAATTTTCTTTATTAACCCATTCGTTAATCCTCTAAAAAGGTTCTCTTACTTTAATAAGAGTTTTATTTGGAGTCGTCACCCTTATTAAGGAAAAACTACTCGAATTAGTCGATTCTTTGGAATTGACTAATTCGATTTTAAACTAGAGATGGGGTCTGGGAGTTAGGTATGAAATGGGAAGGTATTAGGCACCCATTTTGCTCGGCTAAATCGGCCTTCTCATTGTCGAAAGATTAAAATGATTAATAATAAAATTAACTCTTAATTGAGATGTAGAGTGGTTTTAATGCAATTTTTGGAAAACATGTCGTTCATGCAAGTTATTGCAAGCATAGTAAACATGAAATATAACACATTCATGAAGAAAGGGGGAGGCAAAAAGAGGTACAAACCATCCTAATTATTACAATCTACCCTCACCCCTTCAAATTTCTCAAACCCAATCTATTTATTACAAATAAGCTCTTTAATGAGATCCGTTAAGATCTCTTTACATTTTGCAATAACAAACAATAGAACATAATAAGAAATAGACATCCAAACAAACAACATAACAACAAAGATGAATAATATTCCCAGAACTAAAGATCATACAACCCAACCAACCAACAATCACACACTCATAGGAATGGAGAAAGGATGCATGAACCAAATAAGAACTTGATGAATAAGGGGTTAGCAAAACTTAAACATAAAAGCATTAAATTAAAGAGCATAAGATTAAACAAAAGAAATGTAAAGTACTTGTAATGTAAAGAGCATTAATTAAAAGACGAGAAATTAAATGGTTAATCAAGATTTAAGCTCATGATTTTGAGGTTCATAAAAGGATGATGAAAAAATTCATCAATCACAGCTCTCAACCTTGTTTTATTGTTTATTTGATCCATTTGTAACCAAACAAACGTCCCAAACCCTTTAAGGTCGGAGCTAGGTCATTGGATGTCCGAGAAAGGGACATTTATTGAGCTTTTAACATTCTAGACCTCTTAAATGAAGGGCCTTGCACCACATGGATGTGGTGTGCGCACCATTTATTGAGCTAGGTCATGTGGCTCGAGCCATAGGCTTGTGGTGCACATCACACATAGTGGCTTGTGCCACTGGCGTAGGCAGTGCGCCACAACGACACAGAGAGCCTTTATTGGTTGATCCTCGATTTTCCTCTCAGCCACACCCAATAAAGGTGTTCAAATCACTGAAAAAAAGAAAGAAAAAGGTGTAGGAATGAAGCTAAGGTTCTTAGAAACTACCTTTGAGGATTTTTAGAAGATTAGTTCAAAAGTGGATGAAGAAACCCAAACAACTTGGCTCTCGACCCAATAGTCCGAAATCCGAGATTAGATGTGTGTTTTTAGAAAGATTGATTGCAACCTACTCAAATTCTTTTTAGAAAACTTTTCTCTCTTAACTTGATGGATTTTTTAGAAGAAATTAGTTCAAAAGGATGAAGAAACCCAAAACAACTGCTTCTCGACCCAATAGTCCGAATCGGTCCGAAATCCGAGATTAGATGTGTGTTTTTAGAAAGATTGATTGCAACTTACTCAGATTCTTTTTAGAAAACTTTTCTCTCTTAACCCAAATTAATATGACTTGTTATAGATTTTAGGTTAAGGGAGTTTTTAGAGAAAAATTTATAAGAGTTTGTCTTAGCAATCAAAAAATCGTCCCCTTTGGCTCATCCCCCAATGTCTATTTATAGACATTTGAGGGTGAGATGGCCTCATCTAGTGTTGACGTGGCAAAAAATTCCATTGTCTTGCCCCGTAACAGGACCGGGCTCACTTTTACTCAAATTGACCAGATGGCACACAAAATGAGGCAGTATAATAGGAAGTGTATTAGGAGGGACCGACGCGCTTCCCGAGCCCTGTTTCATCGCAAAACGCCTGGTGACCTGAAAAGTAAAAATTGTTAAACACATAGATAATCTCAGCCACGAACCATTGGTCCGAAAACTGGAGTGATCAGGAATCCCGATCCAATTTTATACAATAAAATGGTGTATCATCATTGAATCTTTTAGGGGCGAAATTTGAGCGTTTACAATTATATTTCTAGTAGCCCATACCAATGCTAAGCAAGTTCTTTCAATCAGGTTATAATCTGTTCATTTGGAAGAGGTTTTTTGCTCAAGTAGTATACTGCCTTCTCAATACCTACTTCATCAGCTTGTGCTAAAATGGCACCAATTCCAGCTTCTTCCACTATCAAGTATAGATTAATGATTTCCCAGGCTTCAGGAGGCATAAAACTAGGGGACTTGACAAATATTCCTTAATTTTATCAAAAGCTATCTAGTAGTGATCATTCCACTATACTGGTTGATCTTTCCTTAAAAGCTTAAAGATTGGATCATATACTATAGACAATTTTGATATGAACCTACTGATATACTGAATCTTTCCCAGAAAGCTTTTCACTTGCTTTTCTATCTTGGGCGGCTCCATCTCTTGAATACTCAATTCCTCTAGGTCCTACTATGAACCCTAGCACTTTTCTGGAAGTTACCTCGAACGTACACTTTTTCAGGTTCAACTATAGCTTGTATTTAATCACTCTATCCATGAACGTCTCTAAGGCTTTTCCGAAGTCTTAGTCATGACAATCATATCATCTATATGCACCTCTAATTCCTTATGGATCATATCATAAAGTAATGTAGTTGCCATCCTTTAGCAAGTAGCCCCGAGATTCTTCAAGCCAAACAACATAACCTGACAACAGAAAGTACCAAACTCTGTCACAAATGCTGTCTTGACCTTGTCCAATAATACAATAAGAATTTGGTTATACCCTGTAAACCCATCCATAATGAAGTAGCATCCCATCATAGCTGCGTTATCAAACAAAATATCAATATGAGGGAGAGGAAAATCATCCTTTGGTGATGCTTTGTTCAGATCCCTGTAGTCGACACACATTCCGACCCTTCCATCTTTCTTAGGAACTAGGACTATGGATATTTGATGCTCTGTTCAGATCCCTTGTTAGGTCGACACACCATTTCCGACCCTTCATCTTTACTTAGGAACTAAGGACTATATTTGCTAAGGCCATCTGGATAGTGAACCCATCTAGAAACCTTGCACTCTATCTGACACCACTATTCTCGCATCACTTCCTTTTTAATCTTTCTCGCCCATTCATAGGTCTCAACTTCTTTCGTCTCTATTTCCTGCTTGGCCTTCTACAAAGGAATTGGTGTGGATCCAAAGTGATAGATCTTCTATCCCTTGACGTATCGTCCTCATTAACTCCATACAAAGGCTTCTTTTTGTCCATGAGTTAGAACCGACGTTGAATATTCTAACTCTGGCTTTAGGTTTAGCCACAATTAATAGAATCATGGGATTATCTTTTCTGTGCCAATATTCAATTTAAAGATGCCATGATGAAGTTAATGTCAAATATGTGCATGTGCTTAATCTACTCAATCGAAATGAACCCTATTAGGGGAAAGTCAGTGCAAGCGAAGGATACAACACAATTAAAGTTTCATTTCATTAAATAACTATGGACCCCAAATTCATTTACCCAAGTGTCCAGCAGCCTCATTCCTGACCCAGAAACTCTATTGAGGGAGAGGAAAATCATCCTTTGGTGATGCTTTGTTCAGATCCCTGTAGTCGACACACATTCCGACCCTTCCATCTTTCTTAGGAACTAGGACTATATTTGCTAGCCATTCTGGATAGTGAACCACTTCTAGAAACCTTGCATCTATCTGCTTGATCACTTCCTTTTTAATCTTCTCGGCCCATTATGGTCTCAACTTCTTCTCTTCTATTTCACTGGCTTGGCTCCAGGATACAAAGGAATTGTGTGCTCAGTGATAGATCTATCTATCCTTGACATGTCCTCATAACTCCATACAAAGGCTTCCTTTTTGTCCATGAGTAGACGTTGAAATTTTATGTTTAACTCTGGCATTAGGTTTAGCCCAATTAATAGAATTCATGGATTATCTTTTGTGCCAATATTCAATTTAAGCATGCATGATGAGTTAATGTCAAATATGTGCATGTGCTTATCTACTCAATGAATGGAACCATTAGGAAAGTCATCAAACAAGTAAACAAAATTAAAGTTCATTTCATTAAATAACATGGACAATTCATTACAATCAGACTCATCTGTAACAGAAATAATCACATCAGAAGAGGCTGCAGCTTCTTTAAAGTTTTCCTTGATACAGGCCCTTATTGCTTTCAAACTTGGTCAGCAGGGTTCTCTTCCTCTTTGTTAGCGCTCGCCTTCTCTTTATTGCTTTCTACCTCTTCTTTCATTTTAGCAGCTTGTCCCTCTCTTTGTTCTTCTTTCTTCTCTTCCTCCTAGGCTGCTTGTGGCCCTTCAACCCCTTTCTTGGGTTCTTTTTCTCCATCTTCCTTCTCTTTCTTAGATTTTAGCTCCCATGCTTTGGGCTTGACTGCCAAGATGTTAATTACATCTACAAAGATCTCCAAACTTGGGTATGTTTTCCCCTTTATGTTCAAATGGCTCTATTGGAAGACATGGAGAGGAATGCTTACTCGAACGGACGAAATGACCATCCATGTCCAACCAACCATATGTATTCAATGTTGTGCTCTCAATTTTATACCTCA
The DNA here is from genome assembly GCF_014843425.1 of Jatropha curcas. Next base: position 5,044,020 of record NW_023590909.1, on the reverse strand, counting down.
AGCCCGTCCGATTTCTCTGAGTGTGTATTTCAGGTAGCTCTATGATGCCTTGTTGATTCTTTCTAAACCCTTTCCCTTCTTCATAATTCATCCTATTCATGATGTTGGAGATAGTGGGCCCTATGTCAGTGTTAAGTACAATAATTTGAAAATCGGTCTATGAGAGGATTACTTGCCTGTCCATATTGAGCGTAGCTACACTCCTTTCACTAGTAGCAGGAATGGTGACGACTTCACCATTGAAAAGGAAATTTTATCTTCTGGTGTAGCATTGATGTTACTCCTCCTAAGGAATGGTACCATGGGTGCCCCAAGACTAGGGCGAATGTTGGGAGGATGTCAATTACAATAAATTTGATCTCCTTTTCTATCGGCCCCACCTTGACCATAGTCTTGAAAATGCCCTCCACCTGCCTTTTGGAGTCATCATATGCTCTAATCACAATATCATAAGGTTCCAAATGAGAAAATTCCATCTTGAACTTGGAAAGCAGGTTTAACGAACACACATTCACGACTGACCCATCATCAATCATCATATTACTAGTAACTCTTCCTCTGACCTCAGCCTTCATAAATAGTGCTTTGGTATGATTCCTTTCTTCAAGAGGAAGTTCATCATCAGAAAAGGTGATAGTGAGGGGATTATGCTGAACCAACCTTACAAAATCGGCCGAAGAGATGGATGATGAAACAAGAATCTCCACCATCGCTTTCAGTAGAGCTTTACGGTGTTTCTTTGGTGATACTAGTAGGTTCTATATGCTTACATTTGCATGGATTCTCTTCATCTGTTTAATTAGAGCATCGTCTTTAGTTTCTGTTTTTGGCACACCCGATGAGCTTACCTTTTCCTTTTCTTCCCGAGGCTTGATCATATCTGGCTGATAGATCCGACCATTTTGGGCATGTGATTCACAACTTTTGCTTCCTCTTCTTCCTCGCTACTTCATATATCTAGAGTAATGGGATGTATAATTACCTCATCATCACTTCCATCCATGCTCGTTCGGTTTGATCCAACCATTCTTCATCATTGTCACAGACATTCAAAACCATAACATAAATTTGTTCTAACAGTATCTCCCTCTCCTTTTCCTTCTCCTCTTCCTCAAATTCAGCTAACACCTCCTCGTGAGTCTTTCCATACTAAACCATATATAAGTTCTTAGGAGGCAGCACGTTTTGAAAATTAAGAAGCGGATTAGTCCTCGTGCTAGGCTTTGACTTTTCTGGATCAGTTACTGTACCATCCTCTATTAGATTCTAGATCTCATGCCTTAAATGCAAGCAGTTATCAGTGTTCTAGCCCTTACTTTGATGGAAGTGACAATAAGCATTTTAATCATAATTCTTTGGCAAAATTGTTGGAGGAGGTCTTAGTGCAAGCGGTCGCAATAGATCCATCAATTTCACTTTCTCAAATAATGTGGTCTTGGCTAACGAACTTGACCCTTAAAAACTAAACTTACTGAAACTTCCGGCATGGTTCCCATACTTCTTGTCTTCTCTAATCTTGTCCTTGATGGCAGTCCCCACCTCATATACTTGTGAAAACTCATTTAGTGGCACATAATATAGCTTCTCAGGGAAAATTAGCAAAGTCCCCTTGATAAATATCTTGATTTGCTCCTTGGTATCCAGACGGTTCCTTATTTACGTGACCTTGTTTCTCCACCTAGCCATGTAATCTATTAAGGTCTCATCTTGTTTTCCCATAGTTGCTTCCAAATCCCTCAAATTAACGCTCATTTAAAGGTTGTAAGCATACTCTTTAAGGAAAACCGTTGTGAGCTCATTCCAATCTTTTCTTATCTTCTTTTCAAGATTGTAATACCAAGTTTGGGCAAATCCTGTTAAGGACATCGGGAACATTTTCAGAATTTCCCTTGATGGTAGACCCGTCAATTTCATGATCGACTTGTATTGAATGAGGTGCACCTTCGGGTCATCATTTCCATCATACTTTGCCACTTTTGGCATCTTGTAAGTCATGGGTGTAGTTTGCTTCAACTCCAACTCTTCATCATCATCATCATCAATGTCAATGTGTTGGTCCATTGCTTTGGACTTCATGAATACATGCAACTTTCTCGAGCTTTTTATCAAGCCTGTCAAACTTTTCTGATACCACTGGCTCTGGCTCGGGATACTTTGTCAGTAGGTTCTTTGAGAAAAAAAACTTCATTTTGCCAAGTGTCATCGATATGCTCCTTTCTTTCAAACTCAACTCCAGGCTCTTCATCTTCAATAACAACTTGCTCTTTACCATTATCGGTTTGTAGGAGCTTCTTGAGGCTAGATGCCACCATTTTTTCAATCATCTTCTCAATATCAGACAGAGGAACACTAGTCTTAGCCATTTTATCAGCAGAAGTAGAGGCTAAAACTGACAAATCTGTTTGAACTGGGGAGTATTCAATCTTAAAGCGGGAGCCTGAAGAACCCGTAGGTGCAAAATCAGGAAAATCAGGGGGTTTGAATGATCTTCAACTCTAACTAGGCTTTTGTCTACTCTTAACCAGCTAGCTTCTTGTGGAGCTTTATCTTTGTGAGGCACAATCTTGACTACATAAAATAATTATTAGCAAACACACCATGATGCATGTATGCTTGAATGAATGAATATGAAGTGGCATACAGCAATGCAAACATACATTCATAACATCGTGAGATGCAACTAATGCTATATTCCATCGTGGTTTTATCACAGCTAATCAAATCCAAAGTCGAAAAAAGGCTCTTGAGAACTGTTAGGAGCAAAACGTGCCCTATTTTACAGCCAAAAATTCATAGTGACCTTATTGTTATTTTCTTATTTTTTTTATCCCTTACTTTTTGCCTCAAGTGTGATAATACTTTAGTAGGGTTCTTTATTTATATACAGTTGAGATGTTTTTCTTTCTTTTCTATTTATTCTTTTTTCATCAATAATATTTGGCTTAAAAATAGACTCTTTCCTTATTATCCAAAAAGTGGACCTTTTACATTAATTGTTCCTTTGAGGCCCTAACTAAATATTTACAATTCTTAAACCTCAAAGCCTAAGAGGTTTGATATAGCTTCGGATCCTCTAGAGTGAAGTGTCTAATTTCCACAAGGCGATTAGCGATATTGAGCATGAGCATGAAACGTGCCTCCATGCCATGGAAGAGAGCATGGCTTCAAGTTGCGCTTACTTTATTTCAAGCAAGAGTTGATGAGCCTCTTCTAATTGGGCTTCCTTCATTGGAGTTGGAATCAGAGGAGCTCTGCTTTTTGGCATTTGGGCTTTGACCTTGTAGTCACTATTGGAAAGAACTCCTTTAGCTCATTTTGCTTCCAATACCTCTCTTAAGTTTTTCACCCTTTGGCGCTTTGATCATCGGGATCGAGCCATGATGGAATATACCTAAATAGCTACAAGAAAATAGGTTAAATGATGTATAAATGAAGCACAACACAATCATAGCAATTACATATAAACAAAAGGGATGGGAGTTGGGAAATGCATGATCTCCAACCTTATATCTCCCACACACGATTCGAGGTCAAAAGTCTTTTCTAAACCCTACGACATATAGGATGGGCCCAAAAACCATCATGGGATTTTGGACAAATGCCTCTCGCATTTATTACATGAATGCTACAGAAAATATTATTAAGGTGTTCCTAAGAGGAAGCAACTAGGGTCAACTACATGAGCTTAGGTCGGGTTTATTAAATCTTGGGTTCCATAAGTGAGAATTGGTTGTTTCCTCCCTTTTGCTTTGGGTCTAAACAAAAGGAGATAATAAATTGTGCTAATTCTTTTGATCTACCAAATGGTACTTCACTTATGGGTGGTGTATATTAGTGGCGGATTCAAATAGTTGAGTAGAGTGTAAGGACCATAACCCCCAATACCACCTTTAGGGTTTGGGGTAGAAAGATTAAGAAGAGATAAATGCATGAATGAATGGTTTTATAGGTTATAATAGACAATGCAGCAATGATGGGTTGCTACTCAATTATGGATGGTTTTATAGGTTATAATTAGACTCTCAGGGCACTATTAGACAAGTCCAAGACAACTTCGTTATAGAGTTCAAAACTTTCTGCTACCGGGTAATGTCGTTTGGCTTAAAGAATTTAGGAGCTACGTATCAAAGGATGGCTACTACACTGTTTCATGACATAATCCACAAAGAGTTAGAGGTTTACATTAATGATATAATTGTCATGACCTGACATGTTTTTTTTCAAGTGTACGGAATCACAAATAAGTAATAAATAGTGAGTAGAGTATCGTTCCCATAAGGATTGTATACCAAGTACCAAAATTATATTAACCTACTATTATTTAAACGAAAAAAAAGGAGAATAATTCTAAAAACAAAAGAAATAAAATAAAGTGATTAAAAAGAACTGAAAAAAGTAATTGTTGAAAAGAAATCAAGGATTAAAAGCTACTAGGGATTTTAAATTCACTTAATTCTATCTGATTTATTCTATTAGTTTGATAATCAATTTTAATTGTTCAAGTAGGGAAAACAACGCTAAAATCACTAAGAACCTCTTCCGATGTATTATTAGCGATTTTAACCCCGTCTAATTACCTATCTTCCAATAGTACAATGAAACATGAATTAAATCATTAAGTTTTATGGTTTGTTTGTGAATTCATAAGGTTTGTTTTGTGAATTCATACCTAAGGTCAATTAACTTATGAAAATCCCCCATGAGTCAAACCATATAGCTTTCGCATCAAGTTATTATTCTCATGTAATTTATTACCTTTTTTATATCAAAAACTCTTCTCCTGATAGTGATTAATGAAATAAATCAATCCAAAGGAGAAACTCTACCTGGAAGCATTAAGTTCAACAATAAATTATACATTGAACAAAGAAAAGCAAATCTAATATTATAAATTGAAATAGAAATTAAGCTGCATCAAATCCCTAGTATGAGAGTTTAGTTCGACATAGTAATAAATAAAACTCAATTAAACTTGTAAATAATCCCATAAAGAATAATAAACAAAAGGAGAAGGAGAGTTTAGAAAGGAAAAATCCCTAGTATGAGAGTTTAGTTCGACATAGTAATAAATAAAACTCAATTAAACTTGTAAATAATCCCATAAAGAATAATAAACAAAAGGAGAGTTTAGAAAGAAAAACTAGTAGATAATTGGCATGTAGCGCTTCCTTGAATTTTGATCTTTAACTTGATTGTTTGAAGTCTTGTAAAGAGAATGAAAATTATGTAGAAAAAAATAGAACAAGAGATGGAATATACAATGAATGGATTCAACCCCTTAATGTAGCTTATCTCTCTCTTTATGTAGACTTCTTCGGGAACCTCCGACTTCGTTTAGGAAACAAAATCTTAAATGAGGAAGAAATCGTTTAGGGGTAGGAGAAAGATTAGGTTTTGTATTTCTTCCAAATTAGGATTCTCCTAGTGGCTTGATAAATTTTAAGCTTGATTGGCAAGTCAGAGAGTGTTTCATCCAGGTCCATGTAAGCGGCATGGGCTAGAACTGACGTTCTCAGCCCAATGCAAAATCTGGTCTTCAGCACAGGCGTGCTATCTGGCACGGCTTGGACGTGTTAGGCTCTGAGTCCTTAAGGTGGTTACAGCATGGGCCGTGCTTGGATGAGCACGTTTAGAGATTGACAACCTATTGTAGCATGGGCACAGGCATGCTCTCTGGCACGGCTTGGGCGTGCTAGACTCTGAACCTCTATTGAATTTATCTTGAACACAGCACGGGGGTGCTAAATATAACACCCAAGGCTTACCAGCCTCTCTGCTTAAGTACACTCTTTTCCGTATTTTTAGCTGGTTTTCTATAAAAATGCTACAAAATTTTTCAAGATCAAGTGAAATCTGATTCAAGGAAGCTTTAAACAAAAACATAAATAAAACTAAACAAAAACTAAATAAAGTAATTAAAATACTAAAAATCCTAATAAAAACTATATTAAAAATACTATAAAAATAACATCTATCATGACTAAAATGCTAGAGGAGCATCCAGCGGCTCTAGAGCAGTTCATGGACAGAGTGATCAAATACAACCTACAGCTGAATTCGAAGAACTGTGTATTTAGGGTAACTTCAGGAAAAGTGGTAGGATTCATAGTCGGTCCAAAAGGAATAGAGATCGATCAAGACAAGATCAAGGCGATCCAAGAGATGAAGCCACCTAAGACAGAGAACAAGTGAGAATTTTTTTTAGGAAAAATTCAATATATCAGTAGGTTTATATCGAAGTTGTCTATCATATGTGATTCAATTTTGAAGCTCTTAAGGAAAGATCAACCAGTGAAGTGGAATAATCACTGCCCGATAGCTTTTGATAAGATTAAGGAATATTTATCAAGTCTCGAGGTTTTTTGCCCTCCAAAACTAACGAAACCACTAATCTTGTACTTGACAGTGGAAGATGCCGAAATTAGAGCCATGTTAGCACATGTTGATGAAGCGGGTGTTGAGAAGGTAGTGTACTACTTGAGTAAGAAGCTCCTTCCAAATGAATAAAAGTATAACTTGATTGAAAGAACCTATTTAGCAATGGTTTGGGCAACCAGAAAACTTCGACACTACTTTCAATCTTACAAGTTTAAAGCAGTTTCAAGGATGGATCTGGTCAATTATCTGTGTGGAACACCAACACTAGTGGGGAAACTAGCAAGATGGTTAATCCTGGTATCAAAGTTTGACATTGAATATGCCACTAAGAAAAATGTTAAAGGATGAACAGTTGCAGATTTTCTAGCAGCACATCCAGTAGAAGATATTGAGCAGTAGGAAATTGATTTTCCTGATGAACATTTGACCTTGATAGAGAAGAGAGGATGGAAGCTCTACTTTGATGAATCAGCTCATAGTAAAGGGGCTGGTGTAGGCGTCATGTTAGAATCTCTACAAGGAAAAGTTATCACAATGTTAAAGAGGTTGCGATTTGTAGTAATGAATAACATGGCAAAATATGAAGCCTACTTATTTAAGTTAGAAGCTCTAATTATAGTTAAAGCTGAAGAAGTTGAAGTGATTGGAGACTTAAAATTGGTAATCTAGTATGCTAATGGAAATTGGGAAGTCAAGGAAGACAAGTCGAAGCCCTATATTGACTATCTGCACACTATTATTCAGAACTTTAAGAGAGTAACCTTCACACACACAACTAGAGTGAATAATCGATTGACGGATGCATTAGCAAATTTAGCATTAGCTTAGGAAGAGATTTCAGTTATGCCTAAGAAGCCGTTTGTGATGTCTTCAAGTAGTATCCCATGTTATGAAGGAGAAAGGATTATGGAAATAGAGGAAGAGGATCAGCCACGGTTTCATGATGTCCTACAATGGTTGACCTAGAGAGTGTATCCTACTTAGCTACTAGAGATGATAGAAGAGCTATACAGCGTTTGGCTTTCGAATCGTAGTCTTGGACGGTCAATTGTACAAGAGAATGTCAGATGGGGAATTATTGACATGTGTATCGAGGAAAGAAGCTGAAGAGATTATGAAACAGATCCATGCAGGGGTTTGTGGCACTAACATAGCGGAAAAGCATTAGCTAAGAAGATTCTTAGACAAGGATTCTTTTAGTCGACAATGGAAAAGGATTGTATTTCTTTTGTGAAAAGGTGCTTCGAATGCCAAATCCACAGAGACGTGAGTCACATTCCACCTTTAGAATGACGTCCTTCTATTTCAGCATGGCCATTTGCAGCGTGGGGAATAGATATCATTTGTAAAATCTCACCACCAGCTTCCAATGGACATGAATTCATAGTGGTGGTAGTGGATTATTTCTCAGGATGGGTCGAGGTAGAATCTTTTTAAGAACATTGGAGCCAAGCAAATGCCTAAATTCATCAAAAAGAACCTAATATGCAGATATGGAATTCCCCATTATATAGTGATAGATAATGCAGTTCAGTTCCAAGTAGCAGTGAAGACTTTGTTTGAAAAGTATGGAATTGAGCATCATAAATCTTCACCATATCGTCCATAAGCTAATGGGGCAGTGGAAGCTACAAACAAGAACATCAAGAAAATGTTAAGAAAAATGGTAGAAAATTATCGAGATTGGGCAAGCAAGCTATAATATGTTTTGTGGGGCTACAGGACCACCGCCAAATTTGCAAATGGGGCTATTCCTCATTCTTTAGTCTACAGAGTGGAACTCGTGCTACCAACGGAAATAGAGGTGCAGTCCTTGTGCATAATGATGGAATCCAAGATTCTAGAATGCCAATGGGCCGAGAATCATTATCAAGAATTAGCACTCCTAGACGCAAAGAGGCTCAACGCCCGACTAATGGATCAACTGTATAAAAGGAGAATGGCTAAGCACTTCAATAAAAGAGTTCATCCAAAGCTACTCAGAGTAGGAGATTTGGGCCTAAAACAGATGCGGCCACACATTCATGACCCGAGGGGGAAGTTCAAGCCTAACTGGGAAGATCCATTTCTAATCAAAAAAATGTTTTTAAAAGGTGCAGTGAAGCTATTAGACATGGAAGGAAATGAATTTATAAAGCCGGTCAATTTGGATAGACTGAAGAAATTTTATGTATAAATTGAAACGTTTATGGCAAAGCCCAATCAATAAAATTAAGCTTTTGCATTCATATTAAATTTAAAGCCTATTATGTTAAGTTTTTGTTAATGTGCAAATGTTCATATTAAGTTTTAAAGCCTATTATGTTAAGTTTTTGTTAATGTGCAAATGATGTGGGAAATTTACATTGATGATCTAGAATAGCAAGGAAATTATATCAAAGCATTTAAGCAAAAAGACATTCATTCATAATTAAGTGGCATTTACATTTCATATAATGGCACTATTAATAATTTTCTAGTCATTATCATTAGAAAGCAAGATAGATTGCATCTACATGCCAAGTCCCAACAGAATTCTAGTAGTCTAAAATAAATCGACCGGGACTAAGAATCTGCATAGAATAGCAAGAAATATATCAAGCATTTTAAGCAAAAGACATTTCATTCATAATAAGTGCATACATTCATATAATGGCACTATTAATAATTTTCTAGTCATTATCATTAGAAAGCAAGATAGATGCATCTACATGCCAAGTCCCAACAGAAATCTAGTAGTCAATAAATCGACCGACTAAGAATCTGCACCAATTTCAGAATAAGCCTGCAGCCATGACCGATACAAGTCTGAAGAAGAGGTGTCAACTATATCAGAGATGGGTACAGTCGTGCGACTGGGCTAAGTGGAAATAAAGTGAGACAAAAATCGCTGAGTTATAAGTCCACCCTTGAACTGAGTGTAATCAGGGACAGTCTGATGACGACCGTACTACCTAGCTACACGGCTGGATAATAAGCCATCGCCATAGTCAATCCATACAGGGGCACAAAGAGCATGTAAGAAGAAACTGTAACTCGCTCTATGTACCACCAGGGGCAAGTCCATCTAACACTCTCAGCAGTAAGATCTTAAAAGATAGCAGTCTAGTCTTCGACAGTATCGTCGGTCAAGCAACAGTGGTGCCGGACATAGACTCTTAGTCTGTAATCAAACATCAAATTGTCTGATGGTGGGTTCATCACCTGAAGCTTCTCAAAAGCCCACAACTACAAATGAATCCAAAAAAAAAAAAAAGGAAAAAAAAAAGAGAGCTCGTTAAGTCGAAAACCCACAAGGGCGGCTTAAGCAAAAGTTAGAGCATTACAAAAAGAATATATATATAAAAAAAAGACAAAAGAAAAAAGAAAAAGAAGAAAAGAAAGCTCATTAAGTCGAAAACCTACGAAGGGCGGCTTAAGCAAAAGTTAGAGCATTAAGAAAAATAAAAAAAAAAAGAAAGAAAAATTAAAGACAATGCATTTATTACCTGCAGTAGAAGCAAGCTCCCCATCGAACCAATTACTGACCTGAAGTCCTATGCGTGATGCCCCAGCCAAGTGAATGTCTCAGCTAGAATAAGTGGAAACGGTGTGCATCGCCTAGTCATCTGCTCGACTATGGGCACCAATTGAAGGCTGCTAATGCCATCAATATCGCTGAGTAATAAGTATTGGCTCAGGGTGCAAAAACAAACGACTGGAGACCAGTACAAACTAGTACGGTCCATTCCCAAGGCACAGTTTATAAGTGGTTGCAAAGGCATGACATCAGCTTCAAAATAATAAGATGGAATCTCATAAGCTGAGAAACTGAATACCGGCAGAATCATCGAAGTAAGATTAATGTCAAGCCGAGGCACCACAGAAATTTCTTCGGCACGGGTATCCTCCCGGAAATGATTCTGAACTCTTCAAATAATGGACAGATCTCAAAGTCGTTGTGACGAAAATAAGTTATCCAAATGGTCGAAATGGTTAATCAACCATTGCAGTAGTTCAGGTTGGACCCGAATATTCCGGTAATAGCTTAGCCTATTGAGTTTGAAAGGCAAAAGCACATTCTAATTTTCTTAGGTGAAACTACGGAATAATGCTTTAAATGTAGGTGCTAATGATCGATCCACAAAGAATGATGAAAAAATGAAGAGTTTAAGGAATTTTTTGAGTTGAAGTTTCATCTGGAAAGAGAGAAATGAGCTTTTAAAGCGCGTATGGATGTTATAGGCTTTTATAATAAGGAATAAAAGGACAAGCTTGACAGTAGGCTGCTACTGTAGCACTAGTCGTACGCGCCACTATGTGTGGTGCAAGTCATAGCCTGAGTGGCGCATGCTACTCAAAAGCAGATAGCTAAAATTTCACTGATTTGTTGTATTTCAATTTTCAAACTCGACAAGCAGTGCAAACATCAGTTATAAAGCAAAAACAAACCATCATAGCTTAGAAATTTTTAAATGAATTGGATTGTGCCTTCATATTAAGAAAAATATCTAATTCTTTACAAAATGTCATTTCCCCAACTGGGTCCTAAGTACAAACTAAAATAACAAGAAAAGTAATGGATAGGGGCAGCCAACTCAAGATGCATACGAAGCCGTCTCCTCTGAGTCGTCGCTACCGGACTCCTCGGTCTCTTCAACGATAACAGACTTGCATCTAGCTCTATGATCAGCTCACCCGCCATACTAGAATTCTCGACCTCGGCCCGCCAGAGGTGCCATGCTAGCTCTCTGCATACATTCATAGATCATTAGTAACTGCATATCATGCATACATGGCATACACACTGCATACTTTTATCTATTTTGTTATTTTTATACTTGCAGATATGTGCTAGTCTGAAATACTTGCCACTGCCAGCTTGAGGCGCACTGCTTCATGCAACTGACTCACCTCATTGTAGTCAGCAATCATCACCCTGCCAAATCAGACAAGGGGGCTTCAATAAGAGAGTGGAGTAATCCAAAAGGCTTGCTTACATAGGTGCAGCCTGGAGGAGTCATCCGATACGGGCTCACAAGATGGGTCTCCAACATACCCTGTGCAGCCCGCCAGTGCTTTTTGAAATAAAAGAGAAAGAGGCACCCGAGCTATGCTCTAGCCTGCCAATAATGGTAGTCGTATCCAAAGCCTCAAAGTTAGATCCCTCCTAACGTGCTTACCACGCTGTTGTCGCTGCAATAACAAATCACAAACAGTAAGTAAACAGAATGAGACACTGGGACAAAGCTGAGAAAAGAATAAAGGAAATAAGGCTTACCCGAGCTGGGGCACCATCCTAATTCCTATCAAGCTCATCTGCCTTGGCAAAAGGATCAAACTCAGCAGGTGGAGATGCATGGACCAAAAGCCCACAAAGATGGGATAGGCACTAAGCACGAAAGCTATTAGATGATCAGTAGCTGTCCATCCCATGCTTGCGTCCCCAATGTCCTGTTTAAGCTTGATAGACCTAGTGGACAACATGTAATAAGGTACATTATGAGGCACCCTCCTCATTTCTGAGTCGAGGTCCCATTTGTACACCCTCTCTCCGATGTAGTACATGTCATAGAAGAGTCCAGGCAGAAGAAGTCTCCACTGCTGATACCCAATTGCTGCCTGGACAAAGTCAAGATACTTAGCAATCTACCCCCACGAATATTTTACTATCTGAAAAAAAAAAAAGGGGAAAAGTAAAAGAAGAAAAAAAATAAGAAAAAAAAGGAAAAGAAAAAAGAAGGAAAATCAGAGAAAGAAAGAAAAGAAAAAGAATAAGGGCAGTATGAAATAACAACTCACCCGATCCCAGGATAAGCCATTCAGCATCTGCCTGAATGCTGATATGTCTGAAGTAGTGTGGGCATACCTTAGGCTAAATCTCCAAGCCCGGCCTTGAGGGAGAGTCCTCTCATTAGTGGTAGTGTCAAAACTAAATAAGGTCGGCATAGGAAGGACCCGGTGCTCACAAGCCCAAATCTATGCCAAGAATAAAACAACACTCGGTGATAAAACAGCAAAAGAGAAGTAAAGAAAAGAATCATTAAAAAGAATACGACATTGTACCTCAATGACGCACCTATAGCCAACCTTCATATGCGCTCCTCGGACACTGAGATCCATCCCATAGTATCGATATGATAAGGCAGCAACTCTCTAGTTAAACTGCCTGGTCGCATCTAGGTCCTGTAGAGGTGGCAACAGCTCCAGATTCGCATCGTTACCATGATTTGTAAAGAAGGTGGTCGACAGCAGATAGAAGCGAAAAGCCCGAGTCACAATGTCCACATCCATCTCCTCCACCCGCGCTCGAAGCATCTCCTCATAATGTGAGATGATGCTCTCGTAGCGGAACCTCTTGTCCGAGATGGTAGGCTCCATCACGATAGCTACTCTAAGGCTCGCCCATAAGCCTAACTGATCCAGAGTCCACAGCTGATCATCGAATATAATCGACTGCCCTCCGAAAGGAAGGCTATTAATGGCAATAAAGTCTACAGGGGTAATAGTCATCTCACCGAATGACAAATGGAAGGTATGCGTGGTGTCAATCCATCGCTCCATCAGTGCTAAGATGCTAAAGGGAAGGGTCTGCCCCTATACCCGTGGTAAAGTGTCGACAAAGCGACCAAAGCCTGCCTCTTGAACACGGTCCTGAACCCGGATAGGCAACCGATCAAACCATCCACCAGCTGCATAGGTGTTATCACCGAATTTCCCACGCTTCATGCTCTTCTACAAAATAAACCACTATAAATACACTAATGAATAAATGCAAGGCATAAATATTATGTTCTAGTTCAGGAAATCAAGAAAAAATAACATAAAGCGAGTGTTTCACAGTCTTTATGGCGCAAGCCACCGAGTAGTGGCATAAGGCACTACTCAAGTGGTGTGCGCCACTACGTCTTTGTAGGATGCCACAAGATAGTAGTCTTGCCAAATAGCTAGCCTAATGGCGCATGCCACAACTACTATGGCGCACAACATAGCCCTAATTTGCCCAAAAGGTAAATTTTTAACTAATTTTTTATTTCTAACCTAGTACTTGCATGTTTCTAGTCTTTACAATGCAGAAAATACAAGAAAAAGACTTTTGAATTACCTCGGATGTGCCCCAGCAGAGGTGGTTGGGCAAATTGTGTTGCAGGCTGATAGAATTCCCTGCGTCAGGGATGAACTCTTGCAACTTCATGTCGTGGCTCACAGGTCGAGTCACAAGATTGATGACTGTGCCTTTGGGAAGCCAATGAGTGACATTCTTGTCGGCTATGAGTTTTGATCAAGAGAAAGAGAAATAAGAGAATTCTAAAGAAAAAAGCTTTTGAAAGTTAGGTTGAAAGTGTTGAAAGTGACAAATGAATGTCAGTTTCAACTATTTATAAAGCTAAATGGGCCTGTAGGTCCAATTTAGGTCTTTGGGCTCATAATGAATCGACGACCCACTTGCTACAACCAGCTATCATGCTTAGTCAACAACCCGCCAACCAAGCAGGGACAACACTACTGGCTAGAGGTAATTTTTGCCCAATAGATAAAATTTTCTCGTTTTGTATGGCACGACATGATTTATAATAAATTCATGAAAATTCACACAAAACTCACGCCTTTTGCATACAACCCCAATTTCATGCAAGCTCACGCTTCACACGAGCACACTTTTCCAAGCATAATCACAAAACTTTCGTTCTAACCACCGGCCAAAGTCCTCTTTTCTGTTAGCAATTTCTTTTTGTAAGAACCTCCCCAAATAAAGCATTTCAAAACCAACCCGTACCTAGTGGTGCACCCAAATCCCTTTAAAGAAGGCACTCATCCAAAGGACAACCTCCCAAAGTGGAGCATTTTAGAACTAAGTCATCCCAGGTGGTGCACCTAAGCCCTTCAAAAAAGGCACACATCTATTGAAGTCGCGGATAACCACCATGGCACTTCAAAGAAGGCACTCGTCCAAAGGACAACTTCCCAAAGTGGAACATTTCAGAACTAAGTCATCTCAGGTGGTGCACCTAAGCCCTTCAAAGAAGGCACACATCTATTGAAGTCGTAGATAACCACCATGGCGCAGCTAATCTACATTTCATGTCCTCAATGACAACCTCCTAAAGTGGAGCATTTCAGAACTAAATAATCCCAAGTGACGCACCTAAGCCCTTCAAAGAAGACACACATCCATTGAAGTTGCGGAAAACCACCATGATGTAACTAATCCACATTTCATGTCCTTAGTGACAACCTCTCAAAGTGGAGCATTTCAGAACTAAGTCATCCCAGGTGGTGCACCTAAGCCCTTCAAAGAAGGCGCAAATCCATTAAAGTCGTCGAGAACTACTATGGTGCAACTCATTCGAATTTCATGTCCTCAATGACAACCTCCCAAAGTGGAGCATTCTAGACTAAGTCATCTCAGGTGGCACACCTAAGCCCTTCAAAAAAGGCACACATCCATTTAAGCCACTAACAACCACCATGGCGCAGCTCATCCAAATTTCACGTCCTTAGTGACAACCTCCCAAAGTAGAGCATTTTAGTCAAAACTGTCAAAATGGCACCCCACATCAGCAAAGCCGCCAAAAAGCACTTTATTCATCTAAGTCATTCAAAGAACGCAAAACTAGTCCAAAGGATGTCCACCCCGTCTCAACCAGACTCAGCACTTCAACAACCACCGGGTAGGTATTTTTTACTTACGGTCTACTTTACACTTTGACAACATCTTGCTCAAAAAGCAAAATATCATCAAAGTGGGGGCAAACTGTCGACGCTCAAATTTTGCCCCTGATGGCTTAGTGATAATAACCTATTTTAAACATAAGATTGGATCGGGACTCTCGATCGCTCCGACTTTTGGACTAAAAGTCTATGACTGAGATAATGCACGCATTTGACCATCTTTACTTTGTCAAGTCATTGGGCATTTCGTGATGAAACTGGGCTCGAAAAGCACTTCTGGTTCACCCGACACACTACCCGCTATCTCACCTCATTTTACGTGCTACCCGATCCAATCCTGTAAAAATGGGACGGGCCCAATTTTGGAGCCCACCAGTGGCATTTTGCCATATAAGCCCTATAATGGGGCAGCACTACCTGTTTGCCTATAAATAGGCTTTACGATGAGTGCTAAGGAGGAATCAAAATCAAATAAAAAACTTGTGTTTTCCATTTTGATCTAGGTTGCTATACATTCATTTTTGCTTTTAAAACCCTTAAGTATTGATAAAAAGTCCATAAACACGTTCATTTTGATCTCAAACTCGGATCTTTGATCTAAGAACTCAACTTTTAGGTTTTTTGCATTCAACCTCTCAAAAATCGTTGGAATCTCCACAAGGTAGCTTCTGAGAGCCATTAATCTCTTTATCCTCTCTTTTTCTTTCTTTTTCGGTGTTAAATCACCATTCTTAAGCCTGGTCATGAGGGAATTACAAGATCAACTAAGAAAAAGGGTTGTCTGCGTTGAAGCGGCACACTAAGAACAGTAGTGACGCAAGCCACTACATGTGGCGTGCGCCACAATCAAATGGCATGCGCCACTTCTTCACAAACATGCCCTTGAGGCTCTCTATCCTTCTGCGACCATCTGATTAGGGTAAGCGCCTAGCGCCACTACGTGTGGCACTGGCCCCTTCCAAGTGGCGCTAGGCACTTCAGTTTAGAGGTCTAGAACATTAATAATCAGTAAAATGGGCCAGATTTGGAGATCTAGTGGTAAAACATCAGACTTTAGTTATCTGAAATGCATTTTTAACCACAAATAGATTGTATAAACATCAATAAATAAGATATAGAATAGTGATGGTGTATTTATTCATCATTTATGACGAACATCAAGATCTTGAACTCTAATCTTGTCTTAATCTCTAAATTTCTTGCATTTAAGTTTTTGTCCTTTATTTTATGCACACTTTATTTTCTGGCTTTTAAATTTCTACACTTTTATTTATTGCTTTATAGTTCTTATGCTAACAATTAAATGTTAATTTATTGTATGATCATATGATTCTATGGATGATTTATCCTTCTTTGAAATTCATTTATGTGTTATATTTATACTTTGTGGATGGTTCTTTATTGCTTTTGGTATATTATGTTTGCCAAATGTAAAGGACCCATAATGGGTCCTAGTACTGCTTAAATGTAATAAATTAGTTTGGTTGGGAAATTTTAATGGGGTCTGGGTAGATTATATTCTTAGGTTATGGGTTGTAATCATTTCTCCTCCCCGCTTCTTTTGGATGATTTAATTTTATGTCTAATGTATTAGATTATTTGCATATTTAACATTTCTTAAAAAATTGCATTAAAACCATTTTTGCATCTCAATTTTAGTTAATCTTATTATTAAATAATTGTGAATTAATGTACAACGAGGAGGCCGGTTTAATTGGGAGATTTGGGTGCCTAGCACCTTTCCAATATCATACACTAACTCTCTTACCTAGTCCCTAGTTTAAAATTGAGTTATTTGATTCTAATTAGAGAATTTTCCCTAAAGAAGGTGGCGACTCCAAAATAAAACTCTTACCAAAGTAAGAGAATATTTTTTTGAGGATTAATGAATGGGTTGAACAATAAAAATCGATTTATTAAATAAAATCAACCAAGCCCGTTCTATTTTCCTTTAGCGAAAATATAACATCCTCAGTAGCATGATTCCTAGAACCATAATACTAATAACTGTTGGAGATTCAGGAATGCTCTACAAGATCATATTAACAGAGGAGTGTTGAGGTTCCCTTACAAAGAGCATATGTTGATTGATGAGGATCTTTCCCACCTGTGGCATCTATCAACGTTGTTGAAGTAGATCTAAGGAGTATCATTGATCAATTGAAGAAGCTACAGGTTCATTCGAAGTCTTTGAAGACACCTAAAGAGTCACAACAATATTGGCAACAGAAATTTTTAGAGGGAGCTAGACCCACAAAATAATTAGAGTGTTTAATTAGTCAAGATTCAGAGGATCCTAGCACATCTTCTGATAGCTCATTAGCTATAAAGACCTCTAGAGTTGGTTCAACACCATCATTAGCCATCGTGCCTTACAAAAGGCTGAGGTGGGAGACTAATGTCTCAGAGCTCCATGATTATTAAGTCATATACTAATAAGGAGTTGGCAGCAGCTGCAACTACTATCTTTGTAATTTATTTGCAGTAACTATTTGACAGGTTAGCAACAAAGGAGTACCTGGAGGTTGATGGTGCTAGGCTGAGGTGGGAGACTAAGTGGGAGACTAATGTCTCAGAGCTCCATGATTATTAAGTCATATACTAATAAGGAGTTGGCAGCAGCTGCAACTACTATCTTTGTAATTTATTTGCAGTAACTATTTGACAGGTTAGCAACAAAGGAGTACCTGGAGGTTGATGGTGCTGAAGTGATCTTCTTGGAAGAATTAACATTTCTTAAGCTGGACGATGTTCTCACTGAAGTCCAAGATCTTTTGGAGGAAGTCAACCTCAGTACCCTTGGGAATTCAAGAATTTCATATATTAGCAGCCTGTTGAAACCTGAGTTGAAAGAGAAGATCATACATTTTTACGGTTATAAGGGCCTAGAGGAAACGCTTATTGGCTATCAAATAGTACAAGAGAGCCGCACAAGAGAAATGCTAGTAGCTGTTACCTCAAGGAGTATTATCCCACCAAGTGGGAAATGAAGGATCATCAGCAATGGCAGTGGGGTTGATCCTACGACCCCATTAAGAAAGGTCACCTATAGCAAGCAATGCAACAATTATAGACAAGTGACATAGTTGATACCATGACAATTATGAATAAAGTAAACAGGCCTAATGGCTTTTTCTTTCATAAATGTATAAAGGCCGATTCACGGCTTTAAATATATTATATTCATACAAAAAAAAAAAGGCGAGTCAAGGTTCATATATTTGAAAGGTACCAGGTCCACTTGTGTTATAAAATATCTGGGAAGTGATTCTCATGGCTTTCTATCCAAGCTTGTATTTAAGAAGAGGAAGGTAGATCTAGGGATGGAAGTGGAATGGGTATTTAAGTGTACCCGATCTGATCATTACGGATTTGGATAGTTGTAAACGGATTTAAAATTGAGATAGATACTAAAATTACTAATCGCGATGGATTCGGGTAGGATTCGGATTTCAGTCAATGGATATCCGTTACCCCCATGCAGGTACCCATGGATACTCTACCCGTTTATCCATAATAATAATATATTTATTATATAAGTTTTGGCTTAGAGATTTGAACCTTTGACCTTTTTAAAAATAAAAATGATATTTACCACTAACTATATTCGTGTATTTATTAACTTAAAGAATATAAGCCTATACATACATATTAATTAGCTAGAATTCATGAATTTTTATCAATTATAATTTCTTATTTTATTTTTTTAGGATAGTATTTTTTTTTAATTGATTTCTCAAAGAATATATTATGCTTTTAATACTAAGTAATATAATTTATCAATATATTATAATAGATGAATTTTTTATTTTAACATTTCAATAAAAATATATATAGTATAGTGATTGAATCCATTTAAAAATTAAATAATATTTTAACTTTATATATCAATTATATAAAGTCCCATGACTTAATATTTTTATTCCTAATTTTAGTTATAATTTATCTATGTATCTTGATATTGCAAATACTATCCTTTAAAATATGAATTTAAATCTTTATTTTGATTCTATAAAGCATTTATAGTAAAAGTAACATGAAAAAGTCTTACTTTTGATGTTGTAATGTCAATGTATTTTAATCTACATTAATTTATTTTTTTCATCCATAATAATTCATATTTTTGATCAGTAATATATTGTTACTAATTTGATGTATAAAAAAAATACTTATTAATCTTTAAACAATAACGAAAAATATTAGTTTCAAAAAATATTAATTTAAATGATGTTTAAACGGATTCAGATTCGAGTTATTAAAATTTTACGGGTACCCTACTCGATTTAAACGGATTTGAAATGGATAAGGATAATAAAATAATTATCGGATTCGGATACAAGTAATTAAACAGATATTTAAAATGGTTTTTAACGGGTATGATTAATATAATTTTAAACATATATAAATATAAATAGTTTAAAATTCGTGGGTATCCATCCCACTTCCATGCCTAGGTAGATCACTAAAAAAAAGGGAGGGAGTAAATCTTAGGTGCTCGATCCTCAATCTCAATAATAACAATAGAAAAAATTGAAAGAGGAGCCGTTTGCAAAGTATAAACAAGTGGATCCAACAAAGATAAGCAAGTACAATAGAGAACATATCTGTGGAAAAGAGATAAATGAAACATCTGAATCTTAACCAGTGAGAAGAGGAGACTGCCAACGTATGAGCCAGGGAATCACCTCAATTCGGAAAATATATTTAGAAACAGCTGATAGAGAGGAAAAGGAACCGATCACAAATGTCCCTTGAGATAACCTAGCAAAAAGAAAGGTGCAAAATTTAGCAGAGAAACTTACTTGAGGAGCTAGTGCATTAGTGAGGGCACCGCCCAAGGAGCTAGCAAATGAAGCAATAGAACCAGTTACTGAAAAATTAAAAGGTACACAATTTCTATTACATCTCAGAGGAACTAATTCTTTCCCTTTTTCAGAGTAAAAAAATATTCTCACTGGTGCCAAGATACAGAAAAATTGTTGCCAGTGGAATTGGTATCGAAAATTTGGTGCATCTGGAATAATTTTTTTAATTAATTCCATAGCTACAATTTTTAAAAAATTCATCAGAGATAAAACACATGAATCAAACCATAATTCTCATTTCACAAATTCATTGCCATATAAAAAGATCTACTTTTCTATTATATTTATATATATAATATATATGTTTGTATATTAGTTATTATATATATATTATTCAAAAAAAGCAAACGAAAAGGAAAGGAAATATAATATATATCTATATTATATTATATTTAATATATATATATATATATATATATATATATATATTTATATATATATAGAAAAGAAAATGGAAACTGTAGGTGCCAAAGAATTCGTTATCAAAATTGAAAAATGGCTCATTGAATTGGAAGGGACAAAAGTTTTGGCCAGAGAAGAAGAAGTTAACGATGAAAATTGTGGTTGTTTGAAAGAGAAAAGTGAATGTTGTGTTAGTGTTTCTTGTTTATTTGTTGGGATTGCATTTTCAATTTTTGAATTTTTAATTATAGATGGATTAGGATATTCAAAATGGGCTAACACAGTAAACATGACTTATGAGGCCAACTTAATATGGGGGGCAATTGTTGAATTCATTTTGTGATTTTTATATTTGGGCTTTGTATTTTGGGCTTAGGTTGCATTTTTAATTAATTGGACCTCAATTCATATTATTTTATATAATTAATTAAAAAAGAAAGGGATAATAGAAGACATGAGCGGCACTTGGAAAAAAGGAGAGCACTCCTCAAGCGGTTGTTAAGTAAAAGTGTTAAACCCATTTTGTGAGTTTATAAAATTGGGCTTTATATTTTGGGTTTGGGCTTCGATTTTTAATTAACTAAGACCCAATTAATATTGTTTTTGTATAATTAATTAATTAATTAAAAAGAAAGAGAAAAAAGAAATGTGGGCTGCAGCTGAACGAAAATAGCACTCCTCAAGCGGTAGTTCACGTACATGAAGGTGGGACACCAAAGAAACTAATGAGAACGTGTGTTAGTGGATCCTTTTACTAACACCTATGAAGCTTATAAAAGGAGCAAGGGAACCACAACCAATGAAAATACAACCAAATTCTCCGGCGAATTCAACAAATTAAATCAAGCTCCAGCGATTCAAGCAATTTTATCTTCAAAGACTTGATTTTATTTTCCTAAGCATTGTCTATTTATGTTTTCTATAATTAGAAGCTCTTTTTCAATACAGGCAATCAAATTTAATTTACTTTTCAAGTAATCAAGTTCTTTTTTACAATTTCCTCTCTCAATGTTATTTTAATCGCACAACTGGTGAAGCGTTTACTATGGAACAAAACCCACAGCCTAGAAGTCAAATCAAGCGCACTTTATTTTTTTCAGTTGGTGTACTTCAAACACCTGGCATGTCCGCAATTAATTCACAAATCAAACTATCAGCCAACAGATTCGTTGCTCTTTCCTAAAAATGAACCAGCAATCTTTAGTGGCACGCCTAATGAGACAAATTTTATGCATTCCATCTTTCACCTGAGTTTTGAGAATGACTCGAAAAACTCGTTTTATTGTTGAAAAAGAAACTGCTGCTGGGTTTCTGGATTTGGATGGTGGACTTACGAGAGTAGGCCTTGGAAGCCCCACAAGAGGAACATCTCCTCATGAGGAAGGAGAAATCAACTCTCCTGCTTAAAATCCCCAGAAGTTACACTTACTTCTGACGATCTCAATAAACGCTCAAGTAAAAGACCTTCTGTTTCTGATGATGTTGTCATTAACTTTAATTCTTCTAATGTGAAGATGATGCTGGAAGCACTGACAAATAATAGTCAGATAATGGCCCAATTGCTGCAAACCATGAATGTCTTAAGATTGTCAGTGGAATTGGTATCGAAAATTTGGTGCCTCTGGAATAATTTTTTATTGGTTCCATAGCTATTGTTCTTAAAAAATTCATCAAAGGCAAAACACAGGAACCAAATCATTAATTCTCATTTCACAAATTCACTGTCATGTAAAAAAACTCACTTTTCTATTATATTTATAAAAAATAATATTTATATTATTTCTAAAAATATATTCTATAAAAAATATATTTATATATATATATATTATATATATTAAACAAAAAAAAGAAAGCAAACAAAAAGAAAAGGAAGAAGTAAAGTGATGCGTGTGCAGGTGTAATGGTGGGCCAAAGATGGCCACCAAATGTGATCAAATTTCCTTTACAAAAAACAGAAGAAGAGAAGAAAGAAATGATGAACCTGCAGTGTGTATATATATAAAAAGACCAAATCATGTGTGCACAAGGGACCAAAATTTGCCAAAGCAAAGAATGACAAAGATTTATTATAAAAAATTTGAAAAAAAATTATTGCAGTAGGAAAAGAACGATGAAGGATGGCGGCTCAAAAGAGAAAGTGATGGCAGTGTTAGAGTTTCTTGTTTATTTATTGAGATTGTATTTTTAGTTTTTGAACTTTTAATTATAAATGGGTTAGTATTTTTAAAATAGGTTAACATATTAAGCATGACCTATTAGGTCAACTTAATATGGGGGCAATCGTTGAACTCATTTTGTGAGTTTTTAAAATTGGATTTTGTATTTTGGGTTTGGGATTTAATTTTTAATTAATTAAGATCCAATTAATATTATTTTTGTGTGGTTAATTAATTAATTTTTATTAATTAATTAATTAAAAAGAAAGAGAAAGAAACATGAGCTTCAGTTGAACGAAAATAGCACTCCATAAGCAGTTGTTCACATATAGGAAGGTGGGACACCAAAGAAACTAATGGGAATGTTAGTGGATCCTTTTACTAACCACATGTGAAGCTTATAAAAGGAGCAAGGGCAACAACAAAAATACAATCAATTCTCGACGAATTCAACAAATCAATTCAACAAATCAAATCAAACTCTCCAACAGGTTAAGCAATTTTATCTTCAAAGCTTGTTTTTATTTTCCTAAGCACTATCTATTTACATTTCTTGTAATTATAAGCCATTTTTTCAATACAAGCAATCAAATTCAATTTACTTTTCAAGCAATCAAGCTCTCTTTTATAATTTCCTCTGTCAGTTTTATTATAATCACACAATCGGTGAAGCGTTTACCGTGAAACCAAACCCACAACCTAGAAGTTAGATCAAGCACTTTATTTTTTCAATTGGTGTACTTCACACACCTGGCACGCCCGCAACTAATTCACAAATCAAGTTGTCAGCTGGCAGATTCTTTGCTCTTCCCAAAAAATAACCAACAAGAATGTGGGAGACCAATGGAGCTAATGACGAAAATGTGTGTTGGTGGATCCCTTTGGTAATTGCATGTGAAGCTTATAAATGGAGCAAGGGAACAAGGTAAAGCAACCAACAAAAAGCCAACCAAATTCTCCGACGAATTTGACAAATCAAATCAAACCCTCCAACGAGTCAAGCAATTTAATTTGCAAAGTATTGTCTTTATTTTTTCTAAGCACTTTTTATTTTCATTTCCTATAATTACAAGCTTTCATTTCAATACAAGCAATCAAACTCTCTTTACAGTTTTCTCTCCTCAAATTTACTTTAACTGCACAATCGGCGAAGTGTTTACCTAGGATCCAAACCCACAACCTAGAAGTCAGATCAAGCGCACTTTAATTTCAGTTGGTATAATTCATACACCTAGCATGCCTGCAATTAATTCTCCAACCCAAGCTGTCAGCCAACGAATTTGTTGTTCTTTTCTCAAAAAAGAACCAATAGTGTGTTTGAGGTCTTTAACTCCAACATTATGGTATTAGAGCAGTGAGTGAGTAAGTAGAGAGAGTAAACACGTGAGGTGAGTGAGATGCACAAGAAAAACTCCATGCTAGTAACAGGAATACTGCAAGTCCTGCACAACCACTCATCCCCATTTTCAAAGGGGAAGGCTATGAATTTTGGAGCATTAGAATGCAAACTCTACTCAAATCTCAAGATCTTTGGGATTATGTGGAGAATGGGTATACTGAACTTGATGACAAAAATAAGTTAAAGGAGAACAAAAAAGACTCTGAGGCGTAGGTAATTATTTAGCAGGCTGTCCATGATAGCATCTTCTCTCAAATTGCAGCAACAACCACTTCGAAGCAAGCTTGGTCACTTTTGCAAAAGGAGTTCCAAGGAGATTCAAAGGTTATCACCGTGAGATTGGAATCTCTTCGATGTAACTTTGAAACTCTATTTATGAAGAATGGGAAATTAGGCAGGATGTTTTGTCATAAGCAACGATCATCATTAGTCAAATGAGGTCTTATGGTGAGAAGTTTACTGATGATATAATAGTTGCAAAGGTATTGAGAAGTTTAACCATAAATTTTGACCATATTGTTGCTGCAAAAGAAGAATTTAAGGATTTATCAGTTTTTTCATTTGATAAGCTAATGGGGTCATTGCAAGCTCATGAGTCTAGAATCAATAAATCACTTGAAAAGAATGAACCACTCGCATTTCAAGTTAAGGAGTCAGCCACCAAGTCTGGAGAAGGTGAATCTTCAACAAGTAGAAGCCGAGAAAGAGGAGGATTTTAAGGCTATTGCCATGGTCGGGGTAGAGGCAGAGGCCAATTTGATGGGCAATAAAGGCAAATTGGTGAACAAAGGGCCAAGGACAGCAACTGAGCAACAAAAATGGCATTAAATGTTATCATTGTAAGAGATATGACCATGTAAAAGTTGATTATTGGTATAGAGATCACCAAGACAATTATGCATAAGCATATGCTGAAGAAAGTAAGTTGTTTATGGCTCATTGTGATTCTAATGGAGGTGCAAGTGAGGGTGGTTTGTAGATAATGGCTGCTTCAACCATATGTCAGGCATGAAGGCAATTTTTAAAGAGCTTGATGAGACATAAAAAATGATGGTCAAGCTTGGTGATCGCAAAGACATTCATGTTAAAGGAAAATGCACAGTAGCAATCAAGACATTTAATTTATTCCTAATTTGGCACATAATTTATTGAGTGTTGGGCAATTGATTCCTTGTGTATATTCGATTTTATTTGATGATGAAGCTTGTGTTATGAAAGATAAAAAATCAGGCCAAACGATAGTTAATGTTCACATCACCAACAACAAATTAGTTTCGCTTAATGTCTCAAATATGGAAAATTTTGCTTTAATTGCTGGAGCAGAAAATGTCTCTAGATTGTGGCATTTGAGTTATGGCCATCTTAATTTCAAAGGATTGCAGCTGTTGGATCAGAAAGATATGTCAGGACGCGGTTTGATTTTTCCAAAGAAGGAAAGAATCAAATCAAACGGGCTTGATTGATTTTATTTAATAAATCGATTTTCTTTATTTAACTCATTCATTGATCCTCAGGAAAAGGTTTTCTTACTTGGTTAAGAGTTTTATTTTAGGAGTCACCACCCTTATTAAGGAATATTCTTGAATTAGTCGATTCTTTGGAATCGACTAACTTGGTTTTAAACCAGAGGTAAGGTCCAGGAGTTAGGTACCATATGGGAAGGTGTTAGACATGTAACATCCCTTCCCGGTCCACCCGTTAACCCGAATGAACCGAGCCGAGACGCTACAATAACCCGAATGAAACGAGCGAGACGCTACAATTGGTTGAACCTATGTCCTGTCATGCCTGATATTCATCCTGTTGCTAATATGGAATAACAAAAACACTCCCAATTAAACTCCAAACTTCCCAATATCTCCAACTAAATCATCATAACACAATAACACTTTACTAAATATATATTTCATAACTGTATAAATCCTCAATTTAGCATTTAATTATCCAGTAATTAATTGGCATTCATTGATCTATATCAAGTCTTATGGAACTAAATCATACCAACTATTGTTAAAAATATTCTATTCAATCATTTCCTCCAAATTACTTACACCAAAATAATTACATGCTTTCAATTATTATTCCAATCACTAAGCTTCTAACAAATGTAATTTATACATGCCATAAATCTTTAATACATGCCATAATTCTTAATTATACAACTCTCAATCTACTATGACCCAAATTAATCACTTTTCTACATTTGATGTACTCTTCAAGTCTTCAAGTAAGCAACCAACCGATCTTCAAACCTACGCTGTGATAAAAATCGACGCGACTGAGTATAAAAAACTTCAGTGGTGCTCATAATTCACATACTTAACAAAAGTGTTATGACAACTAACTTAAAAATACAAATGTCATAAAGCATTGAAATCATAGATTCAGGTAAATTCAAATCAATGCATCTTATAGCAAAAGAAAAACTTCTAATTCATACCATAAATAAGTTATTTTCTAATTATCTCATAATCCTTTACATGACCTTTAATCCACATATCATGATCTATTCATTGAATCTTACCTGGCTGTTCATTATGTTGTATGAATGAAATCCAATAACTGTGAGAATACATAACAGTATATTTTCATTGTCTACTTGCTATTCATTTATGTTGTATGACTTATGCACTTTTAGTCACATTCATATCAGTTATGAGTAATAACATTCAAATGGTATGGGCTCCTTTAAGAATTAAATAAATAAACTTTAAGCTACTATGCATATACTTTCATGTCTACCTGATGTTCTTTATGTTTGTATGAATTCTGCAACTTTTATTAAACTCAGTGAATATCGCAACGAAATAAAGAACATATAAGCACATACATAAAAATGTAGAATAAACATGTACTCACATATGAATGTAAGCACACATATCATGATACTTTATTATCATTCTTGCTGCTCTATACTGTATGATTATGCAATTTTGTAGTCCAATATACTGTTAGCTCATAAGGTTATAGTGAAACCAAGTTGATAAGAGGTATTGTATTTGAAAACTGGATGGAATTATGTATACTGTGGCTGCTATGGCGGGGACCATTATATAATCATATCCACTCAACGGCTGTACCGAGTACCAAACTGTATGGGGCACAGGATCTGCTATCCTATGTCACGAACATTAGCCTTATTACGTGGTTTCTACCTAACCTCAATGGGCATATTAATGGTATGTCAATAGATAAAACAAATGCAAGAAACTGTGTCATATTTGCATGCTTGTGTCGATGTTTTTTCACATGCTTGTGTCATTGAAATAACTCTTTCATAATTTCATAAACCTTACTGCCTTTACCTGTAATGCTGATGCCTTGCCAAGCGGGGCAACTAGTGTCCTGTTAAAGTTTTCACATCATTTGCATGCTTGCATTTTGTGTTTTACATGTGGTTCATCATTGTCTTTTTTTTTAAAGATTGAAAGACAATACAAGTTGGAGTAAGGATACAATTGCATATTCATAACTTTCATACACCATAGTGTTAACCTATTTCACATTCATTTTGCATGCTTGCATGTTGGTTTGATACATGTCTCATGTTGTCTTTTGTTTTAAAATGATTTGGAGGCCATTACAGTTGAGCCAAAGGAAATACAATTGCATAGAAAATTGAAGTCCAAAGAGCATCAGGGAACACAATTCGCTGAGCGCCCATGCAAAGTCGCGAGCGCGAGAAGCACACAAGAGGGTCAGAAGTTACAGGCCAAATCAGCGAGCGCGCAATTGAAATTCGCGAGCGCGAGAAGTGCAAAATGAGAGTCAGGAGAGTTCCACAGGCCAAATTCGCCAAGCTCGACTAAATTCGGGGCCAGGCAGCGCACGTCATGTTTTCTAGCCTATGACCAGTCTCGTGTACTATTTGGTCATATGCTCTCAATTTACAACTACCAGATTGCGGTGATTTCAAAAACCCAGATGGAAAAATCTAACACATTAGAGAAAAACACAATTAACTTCTTCCTATAACACTATACCTAATGTCCATCAAATTAAATAGGCGTCAACAAGGTAAATATTTACTGGTTACTTTTCCAGGCAAACCTGTTTCAGGTTAAAACTCAATATCTATTCATAGTCATTTTCACATCTCATGTTTTTCACCATTTCAGTTATCTCATCAACATTAAACAAATATATCGTTCTCATTTCAACACATACACATAATTATCCATGTGCAAGAATGTGAATTAAACTAAAAGAGATAGGCACACCTTTACTCCAAAAAGCTTGAAGCTCTTTCTTTTTCAGCTTTCCTTCTACCTGTGGATCTCAACCTACTCCTATACATAAGAATTCTTTGAATTCATCTAAAAATATTCACCAAATGTATTCAATTAGGAATCGCCAAGAAGGTTTTCTTTACTTGGATCTAGAATAGACAGTGAATAATGCTTTAACTCCCATTAAAAATCTTCACTGCCATTTTAAAAGTGATGGAGAAAGGAAGGTAGAAGAGGAAGTAGAGGAGTGTGAAGATAAGGATGAAGAAAGGAAATGAAATGGAACCACGGTTACATTCTCCAAAATATCTCAATGATTTTTAATGTCTAAAAATCTTACCAAATACGATACCTCAAGTGTACCAGAAATGGCTACCAATCAAGACCTCACTTTATATTTTAGTGAAGACAAGTCTTAATCTTTATGACTTTGATCTTTTGTCTTCCTTGTCAAGTAAGTTCCACTTTTTTCTGATGTTCAATTACCTCCATGTACACCCACTCTGGACTCTAATAGCTCGAAACCGGGTTTTGGATCATCATGCTCCCCTGCCCACTCTGGACTCTAATAGCTCGAACCGGGTTTTGGATCAGCCCGACTCGACTCTAAGCAACAACTCGATTCAATAGAAAAATGGGACGTTACAAGACACCCATGTCGCCCGATTAAACTGGCTCCTCGTTGTCTAGTAATTCACAATTACTCAATAATATCATTAACTAAAATTTAAGGTGTAAAAATCTTTTAATGCAATTTTGAAAATCATGTCAATCATGCAAATTAACAACACATGTAACATAAAACATCCAAAGAAGGGGTGAGGAGAAAAGAGTACAAACTAAATCCCAAAAATACATCTACCCATTGATCCCTCCAAATTTTCCAATCCCCTTAATCAATTACATATACGCAATAAATGAGACCCATTAAGGTGTCCTACATTTGGCCAATATACAACATAGAACCAAAGTAATAAAAAAGCATCCATACAACACAAACAACATCAAAACATCATTCACAAAATCTAAATCATACATCCAAAAACAAAGGGCACTCTTTCATTCATTAGATGATTAAATTATGCATGTTCATCATACAAAATTAATGAATAAAGGGTTAGTGCAATAATAATCAAAATACAATGAATAAAGAGGCATAAATTTAAACAGATATAATATTTAAAGTGCTTGAAAGTAAAGGGCATGAATATAAAAGGCAATAATTTAAAGATTTAGACAAGATTAGAGTTCATGGCCATGATGTTCATCATGCATGATGAACAAATACACCAATCACCATGCTCAACCTTGTTTATTAATGTTTATTTGATCCATTTATGACCTAAAACGCATCCCAAACCAGTTAAGGTTGGGGCTTTACCACTGGATATCTAATTTGAGACCAATTTATTAATTATTGGATTTCTGAACCTCTGAACTGAAAGGCCTAGCGCCACAAGAGAAGTGGCGTGCGCCACACGTAATGGCGCTAGGCCCTTCCCTGATCAGGAAGGTTACCGACCAAGAACAGAGTCAAAAAGGCCTGTTTGAGATAAAGTGGCGCGAGCCACTAGCTTGTGGCGTATGCCACACATAGTGGTTTGTGCCACTACAACTGGCAGTGCGCCATAGAGGCACAGAGAACCCCCTTTAGTTGATCCCAGGTTTTCCTTATAACCAGACTCAAAAATAGTGCTTCAACACTAAAAAGGAAATGAAAAAAGATGAAGAAACGAAGTAAAGGCCCTCGGGTATTACCTTTTTGGAGATTTCCTCAAAGTTTTATGTAAGAATGGATAAAGAGAACCAAAAGGTTGAGTTCTAGATCCAACAATCCGAGATTAAGGTTTAATAGATGTATTTCTAGAATTTCTAATGGATCCTTAAGGGTTTTGGTGATTGAGAATCAAAAAATCAAAACTTGGATCAAAGAGAAACTAAAGTTTTTTTTATTCTTGAGTTGAGTTTTTAAATGGCAAGAGTTTCCCTTAGTTTCCAAAAAAACCCTCCCATGGCACACTCCCCAATGCCCTATTTATAGGTAAATGGGGAGTGTGTGGCCCTATTTTAGGGCTAACGTGGTAAAATGCCATTGGTGGGCCCCAAAATAGGGCTATGCCCACTTTTACTAAATCAGACTGGCTGGCACGTAAAACGAGGTGGTGCACTGAAAAACGCATCGGGTGGGCTCGGTGCACTTCCCAGGCTCGGTTTCGTTGCAAAATGTCGGGTAACTCGAAAAAGTAAAAATGGTTAAACACGTGTATTTTCTCAGCCACATACCATTGGTCCAAGAACCGGGGCGATCGGAATCCCGATCCAAACTTGTATGAAAAACGGTTTATCATCACTGAGCCTTTAGGGGCAAAATTTGAGCGTATACAATATGGTTCATGGATTTCCAAAAATTAATTATTTTGATTCATGTGAGGGTTGTATTTATGGTAAGCAAGTTCAAAATTCATTTCCCATTGGAAAGGCATCAAGAGCATCTATTTGTCCTAAGTTAATTCGTGCTGATTTGTGTGGTCTGCTGAACACAGAATCTATTGGAGGGAGTCGATATTTTTTACTTTTCACATATGATTTCAATTGCATGAGTTGGGTGTATTTTCTAAAGTTCAAGTATGAAACTTTTGAGAATTTCAGGAAATTCAAGGCCTTGGTGGAGAACCAAAGTGGCATATGCATTATAACTCTCCATTCAGACCAAGGCGATGAATTTTTGTCAAATGAATTAACCATTTTTGTGAGGAAAATGGAATTCACAGGGCAAAATGGAGTGGCTAAACGCAAGAACCGCACCGTTGTTGAGATGGCAAGAAGCTTATTGAAAGGCAATGGACTTCCTGATCAATATTGGGCAAAAGCGGTAGCCACAACAGTGTATTTTTTGAACATCTCTCCCACAAAAGCAGTGCTGAATCGGACGCCACATGAAGCTTGGAAAGGTAGCAAACCTTCGGTAAGCCACTTAAGAAGTTTTGGGTGTATTTCTTATGCTTTGATTAATGCTCAAAATTGTCAAAAACTAAATGAAAAGTCAAAAAAAAATGTATTTTCATCGGTTATTGTCTTGAATCCAAAGCAAATAGATTATACAACCCTCTTAGTGGCAAGGTGATTATCAGCAGAAATGTTGTATTTAATAAAGAAGCAAGTTGGAATTTGTGTAGTAGCAATGCTGGAATTCAACTTGAAGCTTCACTAGAAGAGGTGGTAGACTCCACACCAGCAAATTCCGTAAGTTCCACACCGTCAGTTCAAAGAATACCAACCCAGCACGTTCGCCAAGTTCAAGTTCAAAAGACAACAACTCATCTTCGTCAACTGAGTCCTTTGATGAGACACCGCCAAAGAAATTCAAATCTCTGAAAGAGATATATGAAACCTGCGTGTTTGTTTTATTTGTAATAGATCCAACAAGTTATGAAGAAGTAGTAGAAAAGGAGTGGCGAAATGCAACGAAGGAAGAGCTGATGGCTATACAAAAAAATGAGACTTAGGAGCTGACCAACTTGCCGAATGGAAAAAATATTGTAGGGCTGAAGTGGATATTTAAAACCAAATACCATGCTAATGGAAGTGTGCAAAAACTTAATGCGAGGCTTATTGCGAAAGGATATTTGTAGTAACATGGAATCGATTATGAAGAGACGTTCTCGCCCGTTGCACGATTGAAATGGTGAGAACACTCTTGCTTTGACTGCCCAATTTAAATGGTCAATTTATCAACTCGATGTAAAGTCAACGTTCTTGAATGGTGAGCTGGTAGAGGAAGTTTATGTTGCTGAACCT
Source organism: Jatropha curcas (assembly GCF_014843425.1). The sequence goes on along the minus strand of NW_023590909.1, from coordinate 5,012,162 downwards.
GAAGGTTTTGTGATCAAAGGTGAAGAAGGAAAGGTTTACAAGCTGAAACAGGCACTTTATAGGCTGAAACAAGCCCAGCGCGCATGATACAACAAGGTTAACTCTTATTTGTTGCAAAATGGGTTAGAAAGGAGTGAAAATGAGTCCACTCTTTATTTATGAAAGCAAGATAACAATGACTTTCTTGTTGTTTACTTCTACGTTGATGACATAATTTATATAGGCTCTTCTCACTCTATTATGGCTGACTTTAAATCAAGCACGATGAGTGAATTTGAGATGAAAGACACGGGTTTATTGGATTATTTCCTTAGGTTTGAAGTGAAGCAAGGACAAGATGGAGTATTTACTTCGCAAAGGAAATATGCATAAGATTTACTCAAAAGCTTTGGTATGGAAAGTTGCAAATTTGTTACACTCATGAATGTGAATGAAAAATTGTGGCTTGATGATGGTACCGAGGGGGCTGACGCGAGAAGTTTTAGAAGTCTAGCTAGAGGTCTGATTTATTGGCTCATACAAGGCCAGATATTTCATTTTCAGTTGGAGTTGTTTCAAGGTTTATGAGTAACCCTTCAAAGCATCATTTCGGAGCTGCAAAACTAATTTTACATTATGTTGCTGGGACTTTGGATTATGGTATTTGGTACTTTAATGTTGCCAATTTCAGACTACTTGGGTTTACTGATAGCGATTAAGCAAGCTCTTTAATGTCTCTGGAAATGTTTTTAGCTTGGGGTCAGGAACAATAATGTGGCGTTTGAAGAAGCAAGTTACAACAACTTTATTGTCTTTAGAGGCAGAGTATGTAGCAGCCACTTCCTCAGCCTGTCAGTGTGTTTGGCTTAGAAGAATTCTTGCTGACCTCCGTCAAAAGCATGAGAGTGCAACTTAAATTTTTTGTGACAACCAGTCTACGATTGCGATGGCTAAAAACCCACATTTCATGGAAGAACGAAGCACATCGACATCCGTTTTCATTTTATTTGTGAGCTGGTGACAAATGAGGAGATTATGCTGTAGTACTGGAATATAGATGATTAAGTGGCTGACATCTTTACAAAAGCACTCCCATGTCAGAAGCATGTCCCCTTCACATCAATGCTTAGTGTGTGCAATTTCGAATCAAGAAGGAGTGTTGAAAGAGTGATTCTAAATTGACTGCAATATTTTATTCTTTTACTCTTCTTTGTCTAAATTTGTTTTTATCTTTCCTTGATTTTCCAGCTTTGGTTGAAAACGTGCTGGTTTTCTGATTTAGTTGTTTGGGTTAGTGGGAAATATTTTTTCCTTATTTTTCTGAGTTTCAGTTGGTTGTAATGCTATATAATGGCATCTCTGGCTATGAATAAATATAGAACAAAAGTAATAAAGTCCAGTGCTTGTTTTGCCTACCAAGTGTTTGTTATACTACCTCTTACACTATGTTTCTTATTTCTTTAGTTCATTTGCTGCATTTGACAATTCTAAAGTGTGTTTGATGTCTTTAACTCCAACAGTTTCAAATTATACGAAAATGTCAAAAAAGATTACAAATTAAGATAATGTTAGTTTTGGTAAACAAAAATTCACTAATACACAAAGTAAGTTCAATGATCCACGTCCACTGTCGAACCAAAACTAACAGAGTTAGCCTTAAATCTAATTGCATCTCCTTCAACCCATGAAAATAAATACAACTCTTTCAACCCAGGAAATCAGGAAAATTAGGGGAAAAAACTAGGTGTATATATGAAATAATTATGTGTTTTCACTTCGTAATCGAAGAAACAAACAATCGAAAAACTAGATTTTCCGATTTGATGGTAAATACGGTACATATACATATATAGATTTTTTTGTTTAACAGTGGTCAATACCTTGTTTTTTCAAAGTATAAACAACATCTATGATGGTGATATTTTTTAGACTAGCATTAAGCCACTGACACACTTATACAAAATACAAAATCGCAAAAGAGAAACAGAATCCAAAAACACATAGAAATTTTAGAAGAACAGAAATGACAAACGCGATGCATAAATCCGACAGGTAGAGGAGAAAGAAGAAACGAAAAGAAAAGATAAAGTGATCATCTGCCATTGAAACAATAACAAGAAGAAATGAAAAAAAGGAAGCGATCTCCTACAATTGAAACAAGAAGAAGAAACTTCAATGACAAACGGTAGGCTAAAAAACATTCAAACAGAAAATAGAAGCCTCTTTAGGTAAAAGGACAAATAAGTAAATCACTAATAAAACTGATATTATTTTAATTGTTTAGGTCAAAGTGATATTTTTTAAATTAAAATTTTAAAATTTGACGTCTACTATAATATTCCTAAACTTTATGTCCACTTTGTCACATCAGGCCCCTTATCAATTTAAAAAAAAAAAAATTGATTTTTTGTTATCAATTTGGTTATCTCTAAAATGCCAAACTAATTGAATTTTTATTATTATGTAAATTATAATTTTTAATTATTAATAATACATTATTTTTAAGACATTTCTCTATCAATTACAGCTTTAAACAAAAAAAAAATTGAATTTTTGTTATCAATTTGGTTATCATCTAAATATGCCAAACCTAATTGCATTTTATTATTAATGTAAATTAATAATTTTAAAATTATAATAATACATTATTTTAAGACATTTCTCGCTATCAATACAGCTTTACCGATTTTTAGTTACGTATTATGTTATATATATATATATATATATATAAATCTTGAAACAAAAATTATTTGATATATATATATATATAATCTTGAAACAAAAATTATTTTGAAAACACTGACGTGGCGCTCTATTTTTTCAACATTCTGTTTTTCCTACTTTTAGAAAATTTTGGATTTTTTTTCTTTTTTTTCTTATTTTTCTATATTTCAATTGAATATATGTCTTTTTAAAAATTATTTTCTATAAACAGATAAATACAACTTTGAAATTTTTGAATATTTTCCTATCTAGAACATACTAATATATATTTAAATATATTTATACTGAACCTGAAACATATAGATTTCTCAACTTTTATTCCTATTTCCATTTTGCTTTCCATTGATTTATGGTCTCCTGAAAAAATTTATTTGCCAATTGTTCAAGGAATTTGCTTGACATCCAATTATTTAACATTCTTTGCTACATTTGTTAATTTGCTTTTTTATAAATGAAATTGTTCTTTTTAAAATGTAGGGATGATCTGTATTTAACTAAGAGTAGCAACAAGCTTATGTTTGAGGAAGTGATGGTGAATAGGCATGGCCACCGGTTCGGTTCTAACCGAAACAGAATCGAAACCGAACCGTACTGTAGACGAACTTGAACCGGACCGGAACCGGCGGTTCATAATTTTGAACTGAAACTGGCGGTTCATAATTTTGAACCGGAACCGGCAGTTCAAGGGCCGGTTAAGGGCAGTTCAAGGGCCGGTTAAGGTTCATGTAAATCTTAAAAAATGAACCGGAACTAGCCCGAAACCGGCGGTTCCGATCCGGTTCGAATCGGATGCATAAAAAAATTGTAGCTTAAAATTTTTATAAAAAAATTTATATCATGTCACGACCCGTTTCTGTGGGCCGGACCGGCACTAGGGCCTAGGTAAGCTTAAGGCCCCCGAGGCCCGTAGTAAGCCTAAATTATTCAATCTGTCTCCTGTCTACATGATTCTCGCTAAATTTTCAACAAACAGTAAGCCCATATGACTTGAGATATAAGTTTTTTATAAAATTTTCAAACATCTGGCCAATCAATCAAATAATACATAAAATTTAACCAAGGGCCTATTCACAATAACTCATAAATCAAATAAGGGCTACTAGTTTAACCTACATTAATTACACAATACATTAAATTTTATAGCGTAGTGCTAACAATTAAGGCAATTTAAATACACAACCCTATAACTGCGGAGTTCAACTAATAATCTGATAAATAGAGTAAACTTATACAACCAAAATTAAATAACAAAAATATAAAGTTTTACATTTATACTCCCTGCGGAGAAGATTGCAGTAGCTTCAATCGAATCAGCTGCTTCCTAGTACCTGGAGGTTTTGGAGAGAAGGGGGTGAGTTTTTGGGCAACAACTCAGTTTGAATAAATAATACAATATAATACACGACGGACATACAGGCAAGCAAAATAGCACCCTAGTATCTGATGAACACACAACAGTCACTCATTAATGTCATCATATCAGCACCCACAACAATATCACCTTCAAATAAATCACATCACGTGGAAATTAGTCAGTGGCGTCCACTAAATCCCCGACGAGGGCCGTCCTCTCAAACAGCCCATCTCTCAAACATGCAAACATGTGCACCTGGGGAGCCAATCCCCATATCTGGCCGACCGATCTAATCCTCACTTGACCAGTCCTCTCAATATTTTATTTTACATTCCCTCTTATCATCAACATCATTTCATCAGTTCATCAGGTGCACACGGGGGCGCCGATTTCCCATTTACCCGGCCGACAGTCTAATTTCATAATTTCATCAGGATCCATATTTATTGACCATCCTCACAAACCCATGGTGACCCACTTCATCCCAATTCCACACAAACAGAGCACAATATATGCATAGCACAATTAATCAAACAAGTCATTCAACGTAAACCATCCATTTCATCCCAATGCACAGTTATATACAATGTATGAGAAAATACTTATAATATATGGTAAATATAATGTATTTTTAATATAGTTTTTATTAGGATTTTTAGTATTTTTAATTACTTTAATTAGTTTTTATTTAGTTTTATTTATATGCAAATGCAGTGTTGATATGCATTATTTATTATTACTCACAGTGGTAGAGAACAAAGCTCTAGCTTGATTCTGTCCGGGAGAAGCACTAGACGAACCCGAGCGATCTAAGCAAAGTAAGAATGACACAAAAAAAATAATTCTATCAGACGAAATATTTCTCTACCACTCTAAGAATTTTATTTTTATATTCTAACTTTTTCTACGTAGTTTAATCTCAATATTTAATTTTGTTTCTGTAATAAATTTTTAATTTTCTACCGAACTCTATTTTATTTATTTTCTTCTGAAATTTATTTTATTTTTCTACCAAAATTTCGACAGCATCTCCCTTAAAAATTGGACTATCTACCTGTTAGAATATCAATAATTTATCTGATAACTCCAAACCACACGGCCCATCCATCGAGCAATCAATCAATCAATTCAATTTTCTCATCCTCCATCCGAATATCAATATCAACATTACCTTAAATTCTCAATTCCTCATTTCATTCCATTCATGATATTATCATCAAAATTCCTCAATAAATTAATGAAAGGATTTTAATTAAATCAACATTTATATTATAAATCAATACTGAAAATTAAATTAACTTAATTTAACTACTCACAATTACTAAATTAAATTAACTAAATAAATTAACTACAATAATAATTAACCTAATTACTAAGTTTAAAATATTCTAGCTTTGATTCTGTCCTGGAGGAGCACTAGATGGACTCGGGCGATCCCAAGTATAATTCTTTTTGTTGAATTTCGCTAGATCGGAAATGTTTACGCGTGCTAGATCGGAGCTACGCGCATCGGGACTGCGAGCAAGTGGCGCGATCTACTGGACAGCAAGGATGGTGGTGCGACGTGGTGGCGCCGCGCTCGCTTGACCGGAAGTAGAAGGGGCTGTGGTGGCGCGATGAACTCGAGGAGCTGTGGCGCTGCGATCTGGCCGAGGATGAAGCGTTGCTGCAGGCGGAGCCGCTGGCTGTGGCGCGCGGAGGAGCGGCGAGGCGGTGCTGCGCGCGATGGAGGCGGTGCGACTGGCTGTGGCAGTCACAGCAGTCACAGCAAGAAAAAAGAAGAGAGGAAGAGAAAAGGAAAGAAAAGAAAGAAGAAGAAAGAAAGAAGAAGAAGAAAGAAAAGAAGAGGAAGAGGAGGGCGCTGCTGTGATGGTGAGGGTAGAGAGGTGCAGCGCTGGAAAAGAAAAAAAGGAAAGGGAATTTTCTAGATGGTTTGGGTCGAACCGGTTTTCGATTCGGTTCGAATTCGACCCAAATCTTTGATTTCGATTGGTTTTCGAACTTTTTCAATCGTTTTCGGTTCGGGTTTTCTCACAGTGTTTCGCTTAAAATATAAAAATAAATTTCCAAGCTGTCGTTATTTAAAATTTAATTGGAAAATCTTTTGACAAATAAAAATTTGAGTTGTTTTCCAGTTTCCCCCTAAAAAATTCGTCCTCGAATTTTGAAAAATAAACAAGAAACTAGGATAAACAATAATTGTTTACGACAATTGGTGGTTATGCTTCTCACATAAAGTTGCAAGTTCGTTAGTCAGAGTGGTGAATCTAATTTTTAATTAAGACAAACCAATGAACAGACCTGGGAAGAAAATCTAATTTATAGAGGATAAGATGATTATAAGATAAATCCATCCCTAAAGTTATCTACCTTATCACCATAGTTAATTTAAACGTGAATTGTCCTATGTCTACAAGTTGTCACCTCAAGTCAAATATTCATAACTCAAGACAGATTCGACACTAATATTCACCTTTACACGTAAGAATTTCAGTTCTTTATAACCTCTGCTCAAGTAAGGGTTATGAATCTCATTAGCTATATATTATGTGACCTACGTTGATGTATCGCCTCATTTATCTCCCACTAGCTATTATAGGCAATGATCATCACTCAATAAGACGCTCATGCATAAACCAAGTATTAAATCTTTTGATACAAGACTCCACATATTCAAATTTACTACTATCCCAATTAGAATCCTTATTTCAAAATTCAAAACCTACATGATGACTCATCCATTTTCCATCAATTCCAAATATTAATATCATTGCTCCAATAATCATGGAAAAAGTTTATAATTAGATAAGATGGTTGCTGCTAATTCAAGGACGTTTTCGATTATTATCAAATGCTTCCATTAAGTACTATTTGATCATTTCCAATTAAAGAGAACAAATTCTTGCCACTACTACAAGCTTATATTTTCCAACAAAAGATATTAATTTAAATTCTCAATTCCTAACTAATGAGAATTTCTCAATAAAAACAAATAATAGCATTCGACTTATATAGAGAAAATTTCAATTCACGCAATCAAGTCTCTATTTTAGTTATTAACCCTCTCTATCCTTCTTCCCGAATTATCATATCAATACACTTTCCCCTTAACTAAATTAATGACAAACAACTTATGCAACTACGCCAAATTAAGTTGTTTGCCATGCCGAATAAAATTCTTAATTTTTATTTTCTAAAATCTCGCAAACCAGTTCTATATATCTCAACTTCCATCATGAAATCCAGTCTAAACATTTTTTTACAAGCTTAATCAAGATAGTAAAATTCTCCAACCGTAATTTATATCCAATTTTTGCCTAGGTCTACGTATCCAGAAATCTAAACAATTAGTATTGCCTTTGCTCTAGCTAAGTATGAGATTAAGGAATTAAACCTATAATCTAATTCCTTTGATTAAACACTATGTCATTGTTTTATATTTAATTCTTAATCCATGAATTCTTAAAGAAATATTCCAGATAATAATATCATGGGTTATTCCTTTTTCTCAAAGTCCTAATGCATAATGTCTATCACCTCCAAAATTGTAAACCTTTATACCTAATACGAATCTTTAGAAGATTTTCAACCTTAATTATGTTCTCTCTATATTCTTTACTTCCAAACAGGGGTTAATAGCTTCATTGAATCCTCAAAATCTGAGTTTCAATTTTTACCGATTCCCTCAATATGCACCTAACTAATAAATATTTCCTTAAACCATTAGATTATGTCGCACTACCAATTTATCATTTATAACACAATTTTATTCATTCAATCATAATTGCTACCAATTGCTAAGGAATTCAGAGTAGGTTTACATTGACTCTACATTATGTATCAATAATTTTCGCTCTAATTGGTACCTCAATAGTCCCATGAGTAATTTGAATTGATTAGTGATCTGATCGACACACATGAGTTGGCACTCCAATATAATCAAGATGTAGTCTTAAACCATCCTGTTATCACATCCAATAATCCTCTAGTTTATATTTTTAGTCTTTAAGTACTAGCATGTATTTTCCAAACTCACCTATTTATTCTTATACCAAATTTCACTGTTCCAACCAATAGTAATTAAAACTCAGCTAGTTTGTTACCAAATGCAAATATTCCAACTACCTTTATGTTCTACTAGGGTCATAATTATAATTTTTCTTCTCCATTCAATAAAATAACTTACAAATATGCACTAAGTAATAGAAAGTCCTTATGTATGCACTTTCCACCAACAAGTTACATTTATTCACATTCATTGTCATCTCAAGCTAAGCCCTATGATCTTTTATCAACTCTTATTCCCAATCATTACTATTTTCCAACTGATGCTATCAAATTACATAAGTCAAAATTTTCTTATCTCTCTCTCCAGTAGAAAGTCTATCTTTCTTTCTGAATATAAGTGCTAAGTTCTTTCATCATCGGGATTACAATCCTTAAATCATTTATCTATTTCTATATCACAAGACATTCAATAACTTCCTACCTTTGATCTCTTTTTAGAATATAAATTTACTATATATGGACCACAAAATTCTCGAAACTCACCTCGCAAGGACCTGATTAACTCAACTCAAAAGTTTGGTTATAACATTATCAATTATTTGTTTAATATTCTATTAGAATTATCACCGACAGTGATAATTATTTTAAACAATTATTTTATTTTAATATCCTATCAGAATTATCATCAAACAGAGTTGATAATTATTTTAAACCTCAAATTTTCCTACCTTCAATAGTATACATGTTCCATCATTCTATCTTTAATAATATTTCGCTCCTTTTTTGTTTAACTACATAGTCTTAACTACTTATTCTAACGCATCTTTTAACTTTCTAAATTTTCATAAATCTTAAATTTATTTACAGCATAAAATTACTATTCATGATCATTTTAATTCTTAATATCCACCTTATCTCTATTTTCTATCAGATATAACAAGAAACTTTACAATTATACAATATTATTCTCTTTCAAATTATATTCTAATTATCATTTTTCTAATATAATCATCACCCAATATTATAGCGTTCCAATCCCAAAACCACTAATTTGCTTTATTATCCTTTACTTCCATTTTATTATACTAGCTCCGTAAACTTAGTTTGGTTTATTAAATATCCTACATGTACTAGGATCACTACATACTGTCTAATACACTCACTACATACTCAATTTTTCACCGTATTACTTCCTACACCACCTTCGTAATTCTATAAACGATTCAACACAATACTCAACTTATCATTCATATATATATTACTAGGGTCTTACTTATGTCCCGTCTAATACACTCATGAATTCCCAAAATATAGAAGTCTTTATCTTAAAGCTGCTGAGGTATCACTATTTCTATTTTTATCAAATCTTATTACCCATAATCCCTAATTTATTAAACCTCTAATTACTGACTATCCTCATTTAAATCATATTAATTTATACCCTTCACGTTTCTGTAATTGATTAAACCTCTAAATACTGACTATCCTCATTTAAATCATATTAATTTATACTCTTCACGTTTCTGTAATTGATTCTTCTCTTAATATCTATACAATAACAGGACTAGATCCAACCTTACTTATCTAATTTAGTATAACATCAATTCAATAATTGGACAATTACTCTCCATGTCCGATGTCATTCATCAATACATTTAATCATCATAGTCCACTATTTACATAATTCTCTTATAGAGTCGTTCCTCGGATCATAGAATCTCCCGTTAAACAAAAATCATTGTTTGTAATTTATATATCATCGAGTGAGCAACAACTATGTTAAACATCAAAAGACTAAATACCATTAGCTTTAATTCTTATTTATACCATATTAAATCATAAAATGCCACAAGCCACAGAATATCCACCACTAAGTACATCATGATTAGAGTAGTTTATCTTTTACTAAGAATCACAATTTACTTTTCTTATAACCACAATAACACTATTTACATAATTCCCTACATTCATACACTTGAAACGAAATAGCTGAAGAATGCTACAATACACTTTGTCCCACCAAGCAGTAATTACTCATAAATAAAACTCTCTCTTCATATAATAATTCCACCAATATTGTTTCTTATGAAATATACTCATCACCATTTATTATAGCAAATCACACCAAATCCTTCAATATTTAAACCTTATAAAAATCATTTATATACTTACACCAATTAATATATCTATTCCATCCAGAATTCCACTAACCAACATCATGTAAATTTCATCAAATTCATATACTCATTCAATACTCTAATTAAATAGAATTAAATAAATTCTAATGTCCTCGAATCCAAATCATTTAGTTCTCTTGTTAAATAATTAGCAACTCATTCTCAATTCCGCAGGCACACCTATACACACATTCATGTATTCTTAAATATGTATTCCACATTCAACACATATTAAATAAAAATAGGATACTTTCACCATTTAACTTCAACTTATTAATCATATATAACTTGTCTTATTACATACTTTATATGAATATTATTTATTCCATAGAAGGATTTTTGTTTAATCCATCCCTTTAGCATCAGTACTAAATCACATCTCTAAAGAACAAGGATATAAATTTTTAATCATTAGACAACTTGACTTGAACCTAGCTGCGAATAACGCTGAAGGGGAAAGCAAGGAAGACTATGTTAAGACATAACAGGAATTACTCCGCAGTTACCTCCGCAGTTACATCTAGACTTATGAACTTTTGCTCTGATACACCATTGTCACGACCTGTTTTCTGTGGACGCGACCGGCCTAGGGCCCTAGGTTAAGAGACTTAAGGCCCCCAAGGCCCGTAGAAGCCTAAATTATTCAATCTGTCTACAGATTCTCCTAATTTCAACAAAAAGTAAGCCCATAGCCCATATGACTTAAGATATAAGTTTTATAAAATTTTCAAACATCTGACCCAATATCAAATAATACATAAAATTTAACCAGGGCCTATTCACAATAACAAATAATCACAATAAGGGCTTACTAGTTTACCTACAGTTAATTACACAATAATTAATTTATAGCGTAGTGCTAACAATAAACCCCAATTTAAATACACAACCCTATAATTGCGGAGTCCAAAAAAATCTGATAACAGAATAATTTATACATTCAAAATTAAATATCAAGAATATAAAGTTTACATTTGTAACTCTGCGGAGAAGACTCGCGGAGAAGATTGGCAGACTTCAATCGAATGCAGCTGCTTCCTAGTACCTGGGGAAGTTTTGGAGAAAGGGGGTGAGTTTTGCAACTCAGTGAATAATAATAAAATAATACACACCAACATACCAGGCAAGCAAAAATGCACCCTAGTATACAGAATGAAGCACACAACAGTCACTCATATGTCATCATATCAGCACCACAACAATATCACCTTCAAAATAATCACATCAACGTGAAATTAAGTCCAGTGGGCGTCACCTAAATCCCCACGCGCCGTTCCTCTCAACAGCCATCCTCTCAAACATGTGCACCCGGGGAGCCAATCCCCATATCTGGCCGACCGGTCTAATCCTCACTTGACCAGTCCTCTCATACTTTTTATTTTTACATTCTCCTCTTTTCTTTCCATAATCATCAACAATTTCATTTCATCAGTTCATCAGGTGCACCACGGGGAGCGCGATCTCTGCCATTTACCCGCCGACGGTCCACTTTTCATCAGTCATCGCTCAGGATCCTTAATTTATTCGAACCGTCACCCTCACAAACCCATGGTGACCCACTTCATCCCAACTCCACACAAAGAGCACAGTATATAACCAGCAAACAAATAATCAAACAATTCATTTATCATAAATACACCAATTTCAATCCAATGCACAATTATGCACAAGTTATAATTATAGTGATCATAACATAAAATATAATATGAGAAAATACAATATGTAGAATAATAAAAAATGTAATGTTATCCAAATGCAGTGTTGATATGCAATTATTATTAATTACTGTACTCATGTGGGTGGAGAACGAAAAGCAAAGTAAGAACGACACAAAAGAAAATAATTCTATCAGACAATATTTCTTTACTACTCTAAGAATTTTATTTTATATTCTACATAAAATATTTATTCATCACACTACTATTCTTAACCTATTTAATTTCTATCAATAATTTACTCTCTATAATTAATTAAATTTCTATAATAAATTTTATTTGCTACCGCAATTCATTTTATTTTCTACCGAAATTTCGACAACATCTCCCCTAAAAATTGGACTTTCCACCTGTTTAAAATATCAATAATTTTATCTAATAACTCCAAATCCGGCCCATCCATCGGTCAATCAATCAATTAAATTTTCCATCCTCCATCAATTTAATTTTTTCCCGTCCTCCACATTTATCCACATCAACTATATTAATTTTTCTTTAATTCCATAAATCATTAATTTTTCTTTAATTCCATAAATCATAATTTCCCAACAATTTTCCCAACAATTTTATTTATTAACCACCAGAATTTAATTTTAATTAATCAAATATATTTTTATTAATCGACTCATCAACACTAAATTAAATTAATTCAACTAATCAAATTTGCTAAATTAAATTACCTAATCAAGATTACTAAAATTAATTTAATTAACTAAAATTACTAAGTTAAATTATACCCAAATTACTAAAATAAATTCTGAGAATTAGTAAGAATTGCTCTATACCCCAAGTATAATTTTTGTTGAATTTTGCTAGATCGGAAAGGCTTACGCGTGCTAGATCGGAGCTACGCGCATCGAGACTGCGAGCAAGTGGCGCGATCTACTGGACAGCAAGGATGGTGGCGCGATGAACTCGAGGAGCTGTGGCGCTGCGATTTGGCTGAGGATGAAGCGCTGCTGCAGGTGGGCTGCCTACAGTGGAGCTGCTGGCTGTGGCGCGCGAGGAGCGGCGAGGCGGTCTGTTGCGCGATGGAGGCGGTGCGACTGGCTGTGGTATCGCGCACTTCTGCTGTTGCCTGGCTGAGGTCGACGCAGGCGCAGTCACAGCAAGAAAAAGAAAGAGAGGAAGAAGAAAAGGGAAAGAAAGAAAGGAAAGAAAGAAAGAAAGAAAGAAGAAAGAAGAAGAAAGAAGGGAAGGAGGAGGCCGCTGCTGTGATGGTGAGGAGTAAGAGAAGGTGCAGCGCTGGACAGAAAAAAGAAAGGGAATTTCTAGATGGTTTTGGGTCGAACCGGTTTGATTCGGTTCGTTCGACCGCAAATGCTTTTGATTTTCGATTGGTTTTTTCGACTTTTTCAATCGGTTTCTCACAGTGTTCGCATTAAAATATTAATATGAATTTCCAGGCTGTCGGTTCATTAAATTTAATTGGAAAATGTTTTGAAAATAAAAATTTAGGTTGTTTCAGTCTTCCCCCTTAAAAAAAAAAATTCGTCCTCGAATTTTTGAAACAAGCAAGATAAGATCATAGTATATATGAGGAACAAAAAGATCGTACTCAACCAAAGAGAAACCATTTACAGTCGATCACTATTAGTACAAAACGTTTTACATGGAAGGAAAAAGATGAGGATAATTTCTTTGCATTTCAGCTGCCACTTCCCATGTGCATTCCTCCATTGAATGATTTCTCCATAAAACTTTAACCATAGGAATATCTTTAGATCAAAGTTTACGAATCTGGAAATCATGAATGCTGATTGGTATTTCTTCATATGTCAAATCTTCACCCACCTGAATCTCCTGCGGCTCTAACACATGAGATGGATCAGGAACGTACTTCCGTAGCATTCACTTACTCACACACTCACTCGCTCAAGTAAGGGTTATTGATCTTCATTAGCTCTATACAATGTGTCCTTACATTGATGTATCGTCAATTTATTCTCTCAACTAGCTATCATAAGGCAATGACATCATCATAAGAAACTCATACACCAACATTATGTAATCTTACTGAATAAGAATCCACATATATCAATCAAATTTATTAACTATTCCAATTTAGAATCCTTATTATTATTATCAATTCTACCATTAATACCATTCAACCTTTCCAATTAAAGAGAAAAATTCATGGTATTACTACAAAGCTTAATTTCAAAAAAAATCATGACATTTTCTCTAGCTTAAGTCGCTAATTCAACTGATAGGAATATACTGAAACTTCTATCCCCAATCTCATCACATACTTTATCAACTTAAACCTATTTTCCAACAAAAAAAGATATATAATTTATTCCAATTCCTACTAATGAGAATTCTCATAAAAACAAATATATACAATCGACTATATAGAGAAAATTCAAATTCACAATCAAAGTCTCCTATTTTAGTTATTAACCCTCTCTATCCTTCTTCCGAATTATCATATCATTACCTTTCTTAAACTAATTAGACAACAACTTATGCAACTAGCCAAATTAGTTGTTGCCATGCCCGAATAATTCTAATTTATTTTCTAAAATTCGCAAACACAAGTTCTATTATACTCCATTCCAATCATGAAATCCAGTTCTTTAAATTTTTTTTTAAAGCTTAATCAAGATGTAAAATTCTCCCAAAACCGTAATTTATTCCAATTTGCATAGGTCTGACGTATCCCGAAAATCCTAAAACAAAGTATTGCCTTTTTGCTCTAGTCTAAGTATTGAGATAAGGATATTAAAACCTTAATCTAATTCCTGATTACACATGTCCATGGTTGGTTTTAATATTTATTTCTTAATCCCATGAATTTCTAAGAATATTCAATAATAATATCATAGGGTTATTTCTCCAAGTCTATCATAATGTCTATCACCTCCAGAATTTGTAAAATTTATATTTAATACGATCTAGGAATATCCTCAACCTTAATTATGTTCTCTCTATATTCTTTACTCCAAACAAGGTTAATACCTCATTGAGTCCTTCAACATCAGAGTTACAATGTACCAGTCCTCGAATTAACCTAACTAATTAAGTATTCCTTTAAACCACAAGTTATATCGCAAACTGCCATTTATAACACAATTTTATTCATTCAATCATAATTTCCACCAATTGCTAAGAAATTCAGAATAGCTTTACATTGACTCCAAATCATATATTGATGACTCTCATCCTAATTGATATCTCAATAATTCCATGAGCAAATTTTAAATTAATAACTCACCAGATTAACACACTTAAGTTAGCCGTCAAGTATAGTTAAGATCTACTCTTAGATCGTCTTGTTAACACATCCGCTAATCTTATACTCTATATTTTCAATCTTTAAATACTTGCGTGTATTCTTCTCACTAAATTTGCTAAAATTATTCCAAATCTACTTGTTTACTCTTACACAAATTTTCAATATCCCAAATAAATAGTAAATTAAAACCTAGCTAACTTACTAATGAATGAAAATACTCTAATTACCTTCATGTTCTACTAAGGACATTAATATAACTTTCCTTCTTTATTCATGTTCTACCAAGGACATAAATATAACTTCCCTTCTTTATCTAATAAAACAAGCAACTTGCAAAAGTTGCACTAATCAATAGAAATTCCTTATTTTAATTGCTTTACGTCAAGAAATTAAATTTATTTACATTCGTTGTCGTCTCAAGCTAAGTCCCGTGATCCTTTATCAACTATTATTCCAACTAGATGCTATCAAATTACAGTAGTCAAAATTCTCTTCTCTCTTTCTCTCCAATAGAAAGTCTATCTTTCTTTCTGAATATAAGTACTAAATTCTTTTGTCATCGGGATTACAATCTTTTTGTCATCGGTTTCCAGATTAAAACAATCACATAACCGTAAGCATTTATAACTATTGGTTTTAACATAAGCATGTAGGAACTCTAATACAAATATATAACTTTCCTAAGATATACCCTTCAGATCTCTTTTTAGATTTAAATTTTACTATTTAATGAACTCACTGAATTCTCGAAACTAACTCCCTCCGCAAAGACCCGATTAATCTCAACTCAAAAAGTTTGGGTTATAACATTATCATTTATGTTTATTTAATATCCTATTAGAATTGAATCATCAACAGTGGAATAAATGTATTTAAAAAACCTCCAAAGCCTAATTAAGTTTCTCTTACCCTTCAGATATATACATGTTCACTCATGTCTATCTTTAATAATATTTCGCTGTCCAACATAACAAACAAAGATAAAAAATGTGGTTAGACTTTTTTGTTTACTGAAAACAATCTACCAAACAGTCTTTTAAAACTATTATTAAAAGAAGCACTACGACCAAATCAAATCATAACATTGCCCTGTTAACTTTTTTACTATTTTTTGATAAATTTTAAATTTTATTTACAGCATAATTAAACTTTGTCAATTTTATTGAGCGCTTAATTTACATATTAAATTCTTAATATCCCGCACCTATCTCTAATTTATATGTTATTGTTTATTATAATTATTTTTTTTTTTTTCAATGATAACTACAAGGGTTAACTTTACAATTACAGCCCAGAACAAAAAATACCATAATTATTATTCGAATTCTCCTCGTTGAACATTAACAAAAAATTAATTCACCCAATTATTATGTTCATAATTAATATTTCTATTATAATTATCACGCTTCTAAAGGCTGAGGATCGCTCCTTTATCAAGGATTGGTTTCTCAAACATGATAGCGTTCCAGATGGACTCCCAAGTCACTAGGTTCTTCTTAATCAAGCTCTATTATCGCCTTCTTTTAACTTTCATTTATTATAGCTAAGATTCCATAAACTTAGTTCTGGCTTATTAAATCATCCTATACATATACTTTAAAGGAATCGTACTCTCTTGGTTAGCTTATGTCGAACCGTCTAATACACGTCATCGTTCTTGAATTCCCGAAAGTATATGAAGTCTTTATACTTAAAAGCTGCGAGGACGGACATCACTATTTCTCCTAGTTTTAATCAAACTGTTACCATCATAATAGCCTTTTCCATAGAATTTATTTGTAAAGCAACCTCCTAATACTGTGACTATCGTCTCATTTTAAATCATGAATTAAATTAGTTATACCCTTGCGCACGTTTTCCTGTAATTGATTTCTTATTCTTACCCATAATCCCTAATTTATTAAACCTCTAAATACTGACTATCCTCATTTAAATCATATTAATTTATACTCTTCACGTTTCTGTAATTGATTCTTCTCTTAATATCTATACAATAACAGGACTAGATCCAACCTTACTTATCTAATTTAGTATAACATCAATTCAATAATTGGACAATTACTCTCCATGTCCGATGTCATTCATCAATACATTTAATCATCATAGTCCACTATTTACATAATTCTCTTATAGAGTCGTTCCTCGGATCATAGAATCTCCCGTTAAACAAAAATCATTGTTTGTAATTTATATATCATCGAGTGAGCAACAACTATGTTAAACATCAAAAGACTAAATACCATTAGCTTTAATTCTTATTTATACCATATTAAATCATAAAATGCCACAAGCCACAGAATATCCACCACTAAGTACATCATGATTAGAGTAGTTTATCTTTTACTAAGAATCACAATTTACTTTTCTTATAACCACAATAAGTCCACTATTTACATAATTCCCTACATTCATACACTTGAAACGAAATAGCTGAAGAATGCTACAATACACTTTGTCCCACCAAGCAGTAATTACTCATAAATAAAACTCTCTCTTCATATAATAATTCCACCAATATTGTTTCTTATGAAATATACTCATCACCATTTATTATAGCAAATCACACCAAATCCTTCAATATTTAAACCTTATAAAAATCATTTATATACTTACACCAATTAATATATCTATTCCATCCAGAAATATGTAAGTTCCCATAGAGGAGTTTTTTTTTTTTTTTTTTGTTGTGGATATATATCGATCCCTTAGCATGGCAAGTAAGCTGCAAATCACATCTCTTAAAAGGTAACAAAGGATAAAGCAAAAGTTTAATTAATACTAAACAACTTGACTTTAACCTAACTGGCGAATAACGCTGAAGGGGAAATGCAAGGAAGACAATGTCAAGACATGACAGGGAATTATTCCGAGTTACATCTAGACTTATGAAACTTTTGCTCCTGATACCACTTTGTCACGTGACCCGTTTCCCCGTGGGCCGGACCGCATCCTAGGCCAGGTAAGCTTAAGGCCCGAGGCCCGTAGTTGTGAACCCCTCCCCAAAAGTATGTCAATAGGCATATGAATGCATGTGACTAAGGGAAAAATGCCAACCGTGATATTGTATGAGTCGCACCTTGTTATTGATTTATGGTAAACTAGGAAAAACCCTAACATGACTCATTTTAATAACCCTAGTTTACTGAGATTAATTACCCAATGTCTAAGGCAATAATCTGCGAACGCTGAGGGGAGTCCCCGAGACTATGGTCAAATGCTGATGAAATAACCAAAAATGAATGTTTGCAAGATGATTGGACCAATGGACTGTTTAAAATAGTGAGTTTGAATGATTGCGACTGCACGCGTCGGGTTAAATCCCGAACGTTGCCTTACTTCCGTTTGAATGGAAGATCAAAGTCCACGTAGTTCGATAGGCCTCTTCTAGAGGGCTTTAGATGGGATGCTTGATGCATGAGTGTGTGTATACTTTGTGCATTTTTGTTTAGGCATTTTGCCAAAGAATTGATTGTTTCAGGCACTTGGTGCCAAAATGCTGATTTGAGGCTTTTTGCCAAAAGAAAGGATTTGGGCTTATTCTTGCCAAAAGATAAGTTGTGCTTATTTGCTTGCCAAAGATTAATTGAGCTTATTATTGCCAAAAGATTGAT
The DNA here is from genome assembly GCF_014843425.1 of Jatropha curcas. The sequence continues at coordinate 4,993,356 of NW_023590909.1, read as the reverse complement.
TGTTTAGGCGATTGTCGCCAAAATTGAATGATTTAAGGCTTTTTAGCCAAAATGAATTGATTTAGGCAATTGTTATTGTTGGCGTTGAAGGTTGATTCAAGGCTTTTAGCCAAAGCAAAATGATTTAGCCGATTTTTGTCCGCATAAAGAGATTATATCTTCACTATGAGAGCAATTTATTTTGCCTAAAAGTGGATTAATTAAGTTTGAAATATAGGCAAATTAATATTGCCAATAAAACGGTCAGGGGTGTTTTAAGTAGGAACGCTTTAGTCCATCACATCACTGGATTAAAACTGTGACTTAAGGCCAAAGAACTGTCGAATAAAGGCAATTTTCACCATCACCATAGTTATTGATTAACTAGGCTTCTTTAGCCAATAATGTCAGATTTAAGCTTTAATACCACGATTATTAATTAATCGGGCGTTTAAACTTAATCTTTATTTGATTGAGGCAATTTATTTGCCTAGTGGATGATATGGATGCATTTAGGCAGTTATAGAGTTAATAGGAGTAGAAAAGAAGCATGCATGAAGTGCTAAAATTAAATAGGCGTAGTTTAGTTTGTGTACCTGATTTAATCTCCGACCGCTTCTTAACTCCAGGTTAAGCTCCTCGTTAAGGGAAATATTAATTAAAATGGAGTTTTAATGGCCACTTAAGAGTTTTTAATGGCCAATTAATAAAGCAAGAAAAAAAACGAAAAGCAGAATACAATAAAATAAAATTTAAAGAAGCAAGAAAGCGATTAAAAGAAAGTCGCAAAGGAGCGTAAAGGGAGAAGGAGAGGTCCGTCAACAGCAGACTGTGTGTCAAAAACGGAAGCCCCGGGATGTTTTTTATAGGAAAAACGGCGCCCTGGGCGCGTCTGCCCGCCTTAGGGCGGCGCGCCCGCCCACAGCGCTGGCCTGGCAATGGCCGCCAGAGGAGCCTGGGCGGGCGTGCCCGCCTAATCTGGGCGGGCAATGGCCGCCCTAGCTGGGCGGGCGTGCCCCGCCCCATTGAGGAGGGGCATGCCGCACGCTCCCGAGGGTGGGCAATGCCGTGCTTTCTCTTTTCTCTTCTTTTTTTTTCGGTTCCGGAGGGCTTTTCCGGAGTTTTTCGGACCTCGTCAAAAAAGTATCCGGACCAGTTCCGTGAATTTCCTCCGTAATTTCGGACGTTTCAAGTACCATATTGGCACACTTCCGGTGAACTTTCTGAATGAACCTCCGGTCGGCCCGGACTGTTTGCAGTCTGGAAAAATGGCTCTTTGAGCTCCAACAATTAGGTAATTCATAGACGATTGGCAGCCGCTGGTCGCCGGCGGCTATAGCGGCTACTGCTGCTTTAAGGGAGGCATGCGGCCGAGAGAAACTTGGCTTTTTAGGCAAAGTCAAAATTAATTGGCACGGCACTGTAGCCAGGGCGTGTTTTCCTCCATTAAAGAGTTTCACATCCACCAACAACATTAGAAGCCTCAAAATTGAGATCACAGTTGCCTTTCCCCCACTAGCTATCATAAAAATGATCTTTATGAGAGCCAGGTTGGTGTCTGAAGGAGCGAAATTTTGAGGAATGGGCAGAGGAGGAAACCCCGCCGTGGGTTTTTTTCTATGACAATGAAAATGCAATCCAAGATGCTATGGATTTTATGTTTGCAACTTAAAGTTTGTTTTTGGCCTCTTTGACCGGACTTTAAAACGAAAATTTTGCCTCTTGAGGACTTGAAAAAGAGGTTTGGCTCTTAAGGGCCTTCGAAAAGAGATTTTTGCCTTTAATGAGGGCTTGAAAAAAGAAGATTTGTTTTATTTTTGTTTTCTTTCGTGAGAAACCCAAGGGTCCACCTAAGAGCGATAATGATCAAATGGCTTGGTTTTGGGTGAAAAGTGGTTTGGGTTATTGGTGTATAGTTTCACCCTATGGTTTTATGTAAAAAAAGGTCAACCATTAACCGGGTCTAACCCTGGGTTTGTGTATTAAATGGAGATTTTGTACTGATGGTGGGTCAAGACCCTGGGTTGGTGTAAATGTTTTTTTTATACGACACTTGCCCCTGAACCGATTTGGAGGATTTTGCCCCTCTTGAGAAGAATTGATGCACTTAATTAGCGTGAAATAGACTTCTTCTTAACGAAAGACTAAGAAAAATTCCCGTGATACTTCTGTGATTGGGAGGGATGGTGAAGGTGTCTTGAAGTCCTCTTGCCCCACAGAATGCATGGAATATTTCAAAACATTGGTGTTGTACTTGTCCCATCGATTGAGGAATCAAGGAGAACAAGGCCACTGAGGAAATGGACAATGTGGATGACATCGCTCGTCTGAAAAGGATCGAAGAAACGATGGTCAGAGTGGAGATGAGGTATTAAAGAATTACCTCTCAATGATTATGTTTGACATTTTTTTTTAGGGATTGTTTTGGAAATCTAGGGGATTGAATTGACATTTTCCTCTCTCTCTCTTTTTTTTAGAGGAATGACTCAAAGAGTAACTCTTTCAAAATGAACTTTTGAGAATGACTCGATTTGATTTTTTGACTCGTTGTGGATATGGACCACTGGGAGGAGACCTGATTTCTAGAGAAACCCATTGAGGACTCTCGGATTTTAGAGACTCACAAAATTTTGTCTTTGTAGTGATTTTGACCTCGAAGGAAACTCTAGTGATCCCCATGGAAAAAAATGATTAAGGACACAACTGTGCTGCTTTTGTCCTACAAAAAAATGACTCTCTAAAAGAATTTCATGAAAGCACTTTTTTTTCTTTTTTTTTTAATTTTTGTTTTTTTTTGGCTCTTACTTTCTGCCTAGTAAGACCGCCTTTGCGAGTTTTTCGACCTTTCTAGCAGGTTCTTTGCCCTAACTTTTTGCATAGACCGCACCTTGCGGTTTTTCAGGCCTAGCGGCTCAATTCTTGCCTGAAGCCGCCCTTTCGGGGATTTTCAACTCCAGCTTTATTTTTTCTTTTCTTCTCTTCTTTTTTTTTACTATTTTATTATATATTTTATTTCTATATTGGCAAAGAGAAAATTGCTTTTTATGATGCAGACTCTTATGTTTCATGATGACGCGCCTTTTGTGGCTGCCTACGTGTCTCCAGACTCTTCGGCGGAGATGCGGTGGAGAATCAGGCTTTCCGTAGTTTCCTTCCGGCGATGTGAAACTTCGTCTCGGGCTTGGGTTTGCGAATTTCATCTCTGCCGACTTGATGTCTTAGTGCGGAATTCCTATTTCCGTCCTCGTTGCGGAATTTATTTCCGAACTTGCTGTTGGGGCCAAAATCCAATTCCGAACTTAATGACTGATTGATGGAACTTCATTTCCAATTTGATTTCTTCGGATTCCTTTCCTCCGACTTGATATTAATACAGAATTTATTTTCTGACTTGATTTCTTTTCGCGATTTTCTTCGCCGGCCTCATGATTTCTTCGCGGATTCCTTCCCGAACCTTGCGATGTTGTAGCAGAATTCATTTCTGGACTTGATTACTTCGCCGGGATTTCCATTCCCGCCTGGATTGTCTTTGCGGGATTTCCTTCCCGACTTGATGTTGATTGCATGAATTCATTTCTAACTGATTCTTCGAGGGCTGGGATTCCTTCTCCGGCTGATGTCTTTCGCGGGATTCATTCCCGTGGATGTTCTTTACGGGATTCATTCCCGCTTTTGATGATGTTGAACTCAACTCTCATTGACTCGACTCATAGGGCGAATCTGATCTTTGTTGTTTTGTTGTGGTCTTCTTTACCACTGGGGTTGACTACAATTATGCGCACTTGTATTACATTCACAAAGAGTATTTGAATACCTCACATTGTGGTGGTAACCTTGAGTGGCTTGAGTGTTGAAGAAGCTTTTATGCTTCTTGAGTTTGTTGGTTTCGCCATGTTTGCGAATTCTTGGCAGGTTAATTTGATTCCTTTTCTCTTGAACTTTATTCTTACTTGAGATTTGAAAACTTATTCCTCCAATGGTTTTCCTCTCCATAAGGGAATTTTTGAGGAGACTCTTTCTGAGAATGATTCCTTGTTTATAAGGACACTTGTACTATGTGCCATGCTCTTTGGCCCGCTTTTGATTTTTCAACGCGTATTGTTGTCATTCCAATTGTGAATATACATGACTCTTCTTTTAACTGCCCTCTTTCCAAAGATTGCAGCCAGCCGCTTCTGGTCTTTGTCCGCTTCCATGGCTGAAATGATTTTTCACATCTACCCTTTGATTGGCGTTGATTATAACGGAGAGCTTGCAGTTGTCCACGCTCTCTCTGACAACGTTGCATTTCCTGTAGCTTACTGTCCTTTGATTTCTTTCTTTTTACGCAGGAAGTTCTTTGACCATTTTTTTCTTCTTGGCCTTGTTTTGAAGCAGCCTTTCCATAAAAGTGAATTTCGAGGGCCGAACTTGATTCTCTGAGTAATCGACTTGTAACGCTCCGTGTCATGGGATTGCATTGCGAACTTCGCTGCGACGACCCAAATCCAAGATAACTTCTTATCTCTTCGCTCGCTCTTTAAGCTCAAAAATTCAGAACACCTCTCCTGTCCGGCCTAAGCCCTCACTTCCTGGGTCTTTCGCGGAGCAGATCCTCTGGCCCTTAAAACCCCTTCAACTCGGCTCATTGTCCTCCGTTAGCTCGTTTGATCTTGTTACCCTTTTGCTGGATCCTTTCCCATTGATTACCCTATCCATAAAAACTTCCCCTCTTTGACCGGTGCCCTCTTAGGATGCCACGCTCTCGATTGATGCCCCCTCGAGTCAAAACTGAAAGGATTGAATGGCAATGTCTTTGCCACATTTTTGATTTATTCCTTTTTTTGTCAAAAATTGGTTTTTTTATATTTTTTTTAATTTATTTTTTAGTGCTTCACAGAAAATATATTAGGAAAAGAGTATAAACATGACTTGGAACGTAAACTGATCCCTTGTTTATTGATAAGACAAAATTTGATGTACAAACGACACTTTATGGATTTACAAATTGAAAACTTCGAATGGAAATTGAAAATGGTAAAGAAAAAAAAAAGACAACTGGACCTCTAGCCTGTGGATGTGATGGCACTAGGATTGGATTGACTGTAGTGACTTTGTCCTTCTCGATGGCTAAAACTCGATTCAGACAGGTTGTTGGTTTGGTCGTCGTTGAACAATTCACTCTTGCTTCTTTTGGAGGTTTATCTCAACAAACTTCATTCATTTCTAAGAAATAAGATTGAAAGGATGCATATCGACACGATTCTTGCTTCAGGCCAACATTTTTTTTTATTCATGTTTTTTACATTAATCCCAATGTGTCTAGGCAAGGGCATTGTACATGATTGTTACGAGCTTACTCTTGGGGACTGACTGGACACACCATTGGTCGAAACCAGGTCTTTAAGAACGGTATTTTAGAAAGCCCTCCAGGCAATGAGATTCTCACGCTTCCTTTATGGCTCCCATGTCCTGACTTGATACTCACAGTATTTCATTGGCTTTTTGAAATTCCGAGCTGCTACGAAACCAGGATCTCGGGCCCAGGTGGTGGTCGTTTGGTTAAATGACCTGCTTTACTAAGTGGCTTCATGGTAAAATGTTGCTACGTCGTGACTAGTTCTCCAGCTAAACACTCCGACACTACTCGATTGCGCCAGATGCGTGACGAATCAGTGTACTATTGTGTCCATCTCAATTGGTCTTGATTGAGAGTTCCCAAATTCCCCAAAAACACATAATATGATGTTCGTAATGGTGATCTTAATAATATCTTCTGTTTCATATTGTTCTTACTGGACCCAGCCATGATTCGGTCTGTGCGAGTCTTCTTTGCAATTGATCCCAAACTGATTAAGTTCTTCCACCTTAGAGTTCCTGCAGTGGGTCCAAATGAGCGAGAATATAGAATGTATGTGACACTATTACTGTGCTCGAAAGCTGTGACTTGGCTTAGCCACAAGGGTCTCGGAGTGTAAATTTCTTTGTCCCCAAACTTTCATTTATGTCAACTTTGTTCCTGTTCAGAGGTGTGCGTCGGTTTGATCATTTGGAGCAGCTTTGCTCTCCACCTCGAAAGGAATGAGGAGATAGGCTCGTTTTCTTCTCCTCTTGCTCTAGTCGCTTCCAGCTCGCCTCCGGGATACACATCACACACTATCGATAATCTATGAAAATATTACTCCCTCGCCCGCGGTTCTATTTTGCGTATATAAACGCTAAATCTACAGATGTCGTTCCCAGACTCCTTCTATTTCTTAGGTAGCAGCGCGTCCGTTAGCGAGAGCTGACAAAGCATTCCCCTATAAGCGAACATTTCTCATGGTTTTCTAATGACCCCAGCACACCAGTGAAGATAGATTGTCTTTAAAACGATAGTGAGCAAGGAGCTACGTTATTCAGGGCCAAACGGGTTGAAGAGAGGCACCTCCCACACTACATTTTTCTAGGTGCGGTTATGGGACAAGTGGTACCAATATCAAACTATGTCTATGATTGACATTCTTGAACTAAATACTACAAAGATAAGAGAATAATGGCATAAGTACATACTTCAGGAAGAACAAGGACAAGTAGAGTCCAATGAATACCACTAACTGTCCTTGATAGCAAAATGTAATAAGAGAGCTCATTTTTGACTCTATATCCCAAGAGATATACCAATTTTTCTCTCATACTTCTCGAGTACAGTGCTCAGATAAGGATCATAGCCTAGTTCACAGAGGACGTCATCCAGGTTAACGCGTGGTGGGAGATAATATATATACCGAGATAAATACTATTATAAGCCACATCATGATACCTCTGTGGTGCACTAGGTATATAGCACTCCACGTACCACACCAGTCTTGAGCCCAAAGTGGAATTACCATACCCCTAGTGTTCGAGCATAAATGAGAGGGCAAGTCTCCTGTGAGGCAGCCATTATAGCGTCATTCATTCTAGCCTCCTTCTTGCCTCCAGCTCTCCTCGATTTAGGTTTTAGAATGTCACTGATTGATGCCATTTGCTGACAGTGGTGTTTGTGTTGAAGTTATTAGGTGAGACTGGTTGAAACCAGGTGGAATTGGTGAGAGTACTGTTTGTCGTGCGCTGGTACTTGAACAGGGGGGATAGGTACCTATGTGTGATAGACATTGGTGCTACAAACGATTAGACTAATCCTATATAATGGCGGTATTCCTTTCAGTAGATCGGCTATGTAGATAGGGCTGTTTCAAGGGTGGTCGATGGTTAATGTTCTGATGGGGTCTTGGGTATTTGGACATTGATCTGTATATGATGCTCTGTTATCGGGTTGGCTCATATGACAAACAATGCCTTCGCGGTGGTGTGATACTATGGAAGAATCGAAACTTTGACCCTGTGATGTGATTGGACGGTTCCGTTCGTAGACCCTATGTGGCTAGGGGAGTAGTCTAACTGTAGGTTATGCGGATTAGGACACCTCGACTTTTTCGGATTGGCCCTAAGTTCTCAAAAGAAAATTTTTTCTTGCCGGCCCTTAGGGCCAAAATGTAATTTTTTCAGTGTCTCAGACCAAAATGTGATTTTCCAGTTTTCTTGAAAATTAAATTTCTCTTTTTTTTTTTTGTGAAGCATGGGTCATGGAATGTTGTTGAATTATGCCGCTCACCAACCGACTTCACAACAAATAAGATCACTTACCTATAGACTTGAGTAGGATTCTCATCCATTGGGTCTGCACAGTTACAGTATCGTGTAAAGCGCGGACTCAGTCTCTCAAGTAATAGGATGGATGTCACATAATTAGACGAGAATATTGGCTTATGAGGGACCCGTGTGACAACCTTTGGGGTATTATTAGAGTATTTATCTTATACCTACTGTTGGAAGTACAAATGAGTTTTTCGCGGTTGGGGTCTCCAACGGTACGGCATTACTCTCGGCCACCCCCAAACACGCGAATATAGGTGGTAAATCGTCTCTGCCTTCTTCTATTATAAATTTAAGGGCTTTTCACTTTTCATTGTCTTTACTTTTTAAAGTACCTATTCAAACACTATTCCCCAAAACTCCTCCCTGTAACCTTAGCTAATGTATCGGACCCATCTTCCGCTGATCCCTGCCTGTCTCGTGCTGTAACGCGACACCCGCGAGATTAGATGGTATAATCTGCTACAGCGATCCATCGGGTCCCGTGTATTCCCACGCGACATGCCGGCGTGCCTCCCCTCGGCTTAACGGCACCTGCGGCTGGACCACGGCGGTAACACCGAGGATCAGCGTTTTGCTGCTCCGTACTGACATTAATCAAAGAGACCTGCCCCCCCGATCTTAGCGCTCTCTGGCTATCCGAACTCGAAGTTCTCGAGAGAGAGAAAATTCATTTGAAATTTCACTTTTTTATGCAACTCGAGAAAACAGGGCACTTTCTGCAAATCGTGCCAGAGTGTAATATAGGAACAACACTTTTAAATGACTACACAGTCCAAAGCTCGCTCCAACTTAGGTCCAAAATACTTTCCTTATCTAACGCTTTCTATAAAGAAGAACACATATTGTAGTAATCCTTTTTTTGTTTGGCCGGTGTACGGGTAGCATGGGGACAAAACACAAGCGCATAGTATAAATTACATACCACCAATGATAAGGGTCGTTCGATGGCCGGCTTAGTTTCACCACAGCAAATCGTATGCCTCTTATTTTGCAAAAAAATACTCTGCATACACTCCCCAGCCAGAGTCGCCAAAAGAGCCTCATCTGAACCCCGTGCCTGCAAGAATCCCTGATTTACCCGACCTTCCATCATAGCCACATGAATGCCAGTGTGACTGAAGGGTCACACGAAAAATGCACTCGTGAATGTATGACTCGCCACCCTTGTTTAACTCTCATTTTAGGGCTAAACTAGGAAAAAAACCCTAAGTTGACTCCAATTTTTAATAACCTAATTATTAGATTAATTAAACCACCCAATGTTTTTAAGGACATGTGTGTGCTAAAACTGCCGAGATGGATCCCTTTATGAGACCACTCGTTTCCATGCTGAACCAAACACTAACATGAATTTAATGCTTCCAAAGTGATTAATGTAATATTTAACCAATTTTACAGGTTCGCACGTTGCGGACTATTGCATTGCCCGCTCTGGCGGGGTGTACACTCCATAACGTGGCCTACGTACTTCCGTGGTTTGTGTAATGTCCAGATCACAGAAGTCAACGTAGGTTACGACTAGGCCTATCTTGAAGGCTTTGGATATGGTATGCTCAAATGGCATGAGTTGTGTAGTAGTGCATTTTGTGCAGTTGCGCATTTTGCCAAAGAATGACTTGTAATTTTGTATTTTAGGCATGTTGATTGCCAAAAAAAATGTGAGTTTAATGGCTCTTTAGCCATAAAAGATTATTTAGGCAATTCGCGTTGCCCAAAAATGATTGTATTTTAGGCGTATTGTCGCCCAAAATGTACTGATTTAACGGCTAATTTTAGCCAAAAAAGAGGTATCGATTTAGGCCAATTTATTGCCAAAAGTTGTATGATGGTCCGCGGTATTGCTCGCCATAAACCTGATTGACTTAAAGTCAATTTATTTGCAAAAGCAATTGTTTGAAGCCTTGAAAGCCAAAATTATTGATTTAATGCGATTTGATCGCTAAGAAAATGGTTAATTACTTATAGGCAATTTTATTTGCCAAAAAGTATTGAATTGATTGCAATGTAAGCATTATTGCCAAGACACACACACATGTTTAATTAAGGTTTATCTTTCGCCACAATTATGATTAATTGGACTTAAGCCGGCCTTTGTTTCGAAATAGAAGCAATTTCGCCATAGTTATTGCGATTAACTAGGCGGCGCTTTTTAGCTAATATTGGTGCGGATTTAGGTTTAAATACGCACGCTGTCATACTTAGATTAAACCGGGCATTTAGGCCTAAAATTTAATTTAATGTGATAGCAATTTACTCGCCCATAGAATAAGATGACGCTGAATTTGCATTTTTACCAGACTTATGTATGATTACAGATGAGATGGAGCTATAAGAGAAACATCGCATGAAGTGCTAGAGACTCTCACACATGATGTGTGCACGAGCTTTAGTTCTACATGGTATCTCAGTATTTAACTTCTTGATGGCCACTTCTCTAACTCCAGGTGTAAGTGCCTCGATAATAAATGCGCGAACTCTAATTTCTGATGTCACATTATGATTTAATTAGGACCACGTGTATAGTTTACTCACTCTCAACAGTAACGCCGACACTAAATCAATGAAATTACAAAGTGCAAGAAAGCAAGTAAAGAGGAATCGCAAGGAGCTCTGTAGGGAGAACCGTCCGTCACTAACACCAGACGTCTCGCAGTGCTGCTTCCAAAAACGGGCCCCGTCCCAGCCCCAGAGCCCTCTTTTTCTATTAGGAAACAAACGCACCCCGTGGGCGCGCCTGCCCGCCCTCGAGGGGCGTCCGCGGCGACGCCCGCTCGCAATGCCTTGGCGGGCGCTGTCCGCCTCCATGCTTCCGGCGGGCATGCCGCGGCTTGCGGCTGGGAGCGTTGTTCCGGCCCAAGCTGCGGCAGGCATGCGCCGCCCTAGCTGGCGGGCATGGACCGCCCAAGCCCTCGGCGCGCGCGTGCCCGCCCCTAGACTCGGCGGGGCATGCGTGCCTTTCTCTTTTCTCTTTCTTTTTTTTTCGTGCGTTCCGGAGGCTTTCCAGGGAGATTTCGGACCTCCAAATAAAATATTCTCCGGACCCGGTTCTGCGTGATCCTCGGAAAACGCCGGACGTTTCATAGTAACCATTATTGACCATACTTTCCCAGTGTGAAATGTCCAAAATGCCTTGTGCGGTGCCCGGCCGGCACCTGTTTGTTAGTCCGTCCTGATTGACACTGTGAATAGTCCGAAAGTTACTGTAGAAAGGTCAAGAATCCTTGAGAATCTCACATTATCATACACACACACTCTTCTCCTCATAATATGAAAATATCATAGCTTTCCCCTTATCACTAAAATTCCAAAGCACCACTTACACCCTTAAATACCCATCTTTTTTTTTTTTCTTAATACAAAAACAATCACAACAAAAAAACTTCTTAAACATATTGAAAGGTTATCAAAATAATGCATACTTATGTATACTGATATACCATATTAAAAAAAAAAAAAAAAAAAAAAATAACGCAATAATAAGTAAGCCTTACACCCTTAGATGTGGTTTGGCCTCTTAATGAAAACCAAGGGGGAGGAATTTTCCTCGTCCAACCAAGCATAACTAACACTCACACTTCTCATGCACCAAGTATCCCATTTTCTATCGCTCCTAATTCATGGCACTTACTCTAACACCTAGATCATCTCCACACCTTATACCTCAAATATTATTCCCAACCAATTTTTCCCCATTTCAATAACTCCACTCTCTCACATATCACTACCACTTTTCAACCTTACTAATTCTTATTTTTGTCAATCAATCCTCACAACCATTACAATAATCAAAGCAGAACCTCCCATCCACACATTGACTCATTCTACACTACCATTTATCCAAACTCAACTCATGAGTCAAGGCATAGACTAATTTCCAGGCATTTAAAATATCCTTGACCTTTGCTGTGTTTTTAAACGAACACTCACACTTCCTCGAGATTATAAGGGGTTCTCAGGAATTCGAAATGAAACCATTAGACTTGGCGAATTACGAAAGCTAAGACCAAAATTATAGGAACAATGTTATGGAAAGGGGTCTAGGTCACGCAGATCCATTGTGTAAGGTGGAGCAAACAGAAAAGCTAGAACACAGACCACAGTCCAGAGGGACCGATTCAGCCAGAACTAAGGATCCAATGTTCCTATAATCATTCGCCGTGATACTTAACCAAACACTCAAATTAAACACCAATCCAAAAACCATTCAGACAGGTCTCAAGACCAACAAGGTGCGAAAACAAGTCTTCACTCGTAAGAACTCAGGACACCTCACGTCTTCAATTCTCGTCAGCCTTCGTATCACTCGGTTTCTACAACATGTGTGGCAGCTCAACTTTCCCGTCCGAGTGATCTCAGGCCTGACGATAAAACAGAGCTCAAGTTTGGTCTTTGCGAGCTCGTATTTCACATGCAACTAATTTGACGCTATATATATACCAATGAGGTGGCTCTGTGACGAAGCTAACGAAGATATACTACAGACTTTTCATTGAGAAGGACTCAGACACCAAATGCTGAGAGAATAGATATTGGTCGGAAAACTAGTCCCTCTAATCTCAATCCCCAATAAAACACTGTTTTCCCAATAAATTCAGTTTTTCTTCACCATGACACACACACACGATGGGAACAACAAAGATTACAAGGTAGCAGATTCTACCCACATACTAAATACTCATCAAACATATCATCCTAAGAGCATAATAAACGAACAAGGCCGAATAACATGGAAAAGCTAAGCCTCATTCATCAATCAGATTCTGCCACTCTTGGAAGATGATACGAGGACACACATGTTTCCTCACCAAGTCAACATATGGAGGAAAGTCGCTCTAGAAATCTCGCAAGAACACAATTTATTACCACCCTAAAAATCCTCCACACTCACTCTCAAAATCACTCTCTTCACTCACTCCACAAATTTCGCAATTGTCACAACCACCTCACTCTCACTCAACTTCACAAAAAATCATAAGAAGTGCTTTTAAACTCAACACAGTAATTGTGTTTATGAAGCCACTTAACTTTAAAACCAGCTTTAACAAGCTTTAATCAAAGTTTTCTCAAGCTTGTCTTTTGCTCTTATCTTTGTATGAGAAGGTCGCTCTCCACCCTTTGACCCACACGTTTTAGAAAATCACCAAATTCTCTGTGAAATTAGTCACCAGAATATTACTCTCTAGCCTGTCACTCTCTGAAAGATTACTACTAAATCTAAGCTCGTGATGGGTGAATTTTGAATGATGCTGTTACTAAGTTAAGAATGAAGAAAATTTGACACCACACACACACGTAACTACGAAGAAGAAGGAAGATGAGAAGGAGAGAAGGAGGAGACGTGTAGAGAAGAAGAAGAAGGACAAATTTTGTTGCTCAATAATTGATGGTTGCCTTTAATAAAGCAACTAAGGGGTATTTTGGTCTTTTACCCAAATTGGATGGCTAAGATTAAGTCACAACTAATCTAATGGCTCCAAATATTCTCCAATGAAATTCCTTAAAAATATTATATATCTCCACAAAACTCTCTCATTTATTCCATAAAAATAATTCCTCCAATTTCCTTAATTAATAAAGCATCATAATTGACTATTCACTAATTCTCTAAATGCTCCAAAAATATTCATTACTTACTATAACCGCATCCACCTAATTCACTATTTCGCACTAATGTCTGCTAAATGCTTCCAAAAATATTCATTACTTACTTATTCTACCCATAAAAAATCATTGCATACATAACTCTAAAACTATTGAAGCAACATATTAAAACAGTAGTATAATAATTTTTCCCGCACCATGACAATTTGCTCATATACCGACCTTCCCGAAGCTAACTCCTGGTTAGTTACTTTACTTCCCACAGATACCGATTAATCTTACGTTGAGCTCCCATTCATAGTTAAATTATGCTACTCAATATCTTCACTTCGCTTCTATAAAACAAGACTAATTTCCTCCTTCTGCTGTTAGCACCATTTACACCGACTCCGATTAATAATAATATTTATCGCCACTTTATATCATAAATTTGAAAATTTTTGGTGGGTCACAATCCTGATTGCTAAAAAGGTTGTGATCTGTGCAGTTCAGATAATAAACATCAGCTAAGGAAGATACCAACAGGCTTGGTTATTTTGGTATTAGAACCTGATTGTCGATCACCATCTATAGAGTGAGCAAAATAAGTTTAAGGGTCATTGGTGGATTCAAAGTGGTAATAATCGTGACGCTAAATGCCAATGGAAAGTTGGAAGTGAAGGAACACACATGCTCTCTTAATAATGCTCGAGGCCCTATTATTATAGATGACCTATACTGTCATATTGGCTTTTTATAAAGAACTCACAAGAGGAATGTAACCTTCAACAATGCACAAACTAGCAGAGCTAAATACTAATTAGGGAGTGTCCAGCATGCTTATCAAAACTCATCAACGTCGTGACTTGGAGAAGAGAAATGTTACACACCCTCAAATCGATAGAGTAGCCAAGGATAGCTTGATGACGGATCTCAATCACCTTTTACCTAGACACACCGCACTAGTTAATTATACTCAATATCTTCATCGGGTCTAAATAAAATATTATCTCCCTCTCTGTAGCACCATTCATGACCCGATAAAATAATATCATTTTAAAATTTGAAAATTTTGGGGCGTTACAATCCTGATGCTAAAAAGGTTGTGATTTGCAGTCAGAAATAACATAGTAGAATACAAAGCTTGTTATTTGGATTAGAAGCTTTGATCACCATCAAGGACAAAGAAGTTAAGGTCATTGGTGATTCAAAGTTGGTAATCGAGCATGCCAATGGAAATTGGAAGTGAAGGAAGACAAGCTAAAGCCGTATATTGACTATCTGCATATTGTTATTTAAAACTTCACAAGAGTAACCTTCATGCACACTAGCAGAGTAAATAATAGAGTTCCAGATGCTTTATCAAATCTAACGTCGACTTGGGAAGAGAAATGTTCACCCTCAAATCGAGCATAATCAGGGATAGCTTGATGACGACCATACTACCTAGCCACACGACTAATTTAATAAGCAACTGCTATGGTCAGTCCGGACAATGGCACGCAGAGATTATATGAAGAGACTGTGATTCACTGTATGTACCACCCAAGGGCAAGTCCATCTGATGCCTTTGGCAGTGAGATCCTAAAAAAGGGCTGTTTAGCCTTTGGCTGTATCTCTAGTTAAGCGACGGTGGCGCCAGAAGTAGACTCTCAGCCTGTAATCATACATCAAATGGTCCAATGGTAGGTCCATCACCTGAAGCTTCTCATAAGCCCATAACTGCAGATGTATTCATAAAAACAACAACAAAGAAAAGGAAAAAAAAAAGCATAAGCTCGTTAAGTCAAAAATCCGTAAGGGCGGCTTAAGCAAAGTCAGAGCAAGCGAAAATGTTGAAAAGAATAAAAAATAAAAGCAAAGTTTATTAAGCCGAAAACCCACAGCGGCGGCTTAAGCAAAAGTTAGAGCATAACATAAAAATAATAATAAAATGCATTTACTTGCAGTAGAAGCACACTCCCTATTGAACCAATCTTCAAGTCTGGATCCTAAGCACAGTCTCCTAATTAAGTCAGCATCTCAATAATAATAAGCAGAAACGACGTATGTTGGTTAGCCATCTGCTCGATTATGGGAACTAACCAAAGGCTGCCATAGCCTCAATGTCACTTAACAGCAAATACTGGCTCAAAATGCAAAAGCAGACAAGTGGAGCCCAATGCGAATTAGCACAGTCCATCTCCAAAGGACGTTATACCAACAGTCGCAGGGGTACAACATTAGCTCGAAGCTCATAAGTGGGTATCTAGTACGTCGAGAAGCCGAATACCGAAAGAATCAGTGAAGCAAGGTCAACATCGAACCAAGGCACCGTAGGTACTACTTCAGTCACGGGTATCCTCCCAGAAATAATCCTGAACTCTTCAAACAATGGACAGATCTTAAAGGTTTTATGCCCAAATAAGTTATTTGAATGGTCAAAATGGTTGATCAACCATTGGAATAATCTGAGTTGGACCCGAATGTTTTAATAATAACTTAGCCCATTCAGCTCCAAGGGTGAGAGTATATCCCAATCGTCCCAAATGAGACTACAGAATAGTGCTTCGTACATGGACGCCAAAGTATGATTCGTGAAGAAACAATGAGGCAATAGAGTGTTTAGGGGTATTTTCTGAGTTAGAGTTACGTTTTTCTGCAAGAAATGAGCTTTTCAAGCGTGCTTGTACCTTATGGGCTTTTACAGCAAAACTAAAGGATGGAATTGAAAGCTGTCAACTACTGTACTAGTAGTGGGGTACTGGTAGTGGTGCACGCCACTTTAGTCCTGACACTAATAATTTATGGGTTGTTGTATCCTTGATTTAGAAGCTCACAAGCAACTTCAACATTATTTTGTAAAGCAAGCACAAATATGGTGGAACTTAGAAATAGTGGAAAAATCACCATTTGCTTTAATAGAAATGGATTAATGGTTGAATTCCTTTACAAAATAATACTATCCCCAACTTCATGTCCTATTTAGGGAAAATGGAAAAATAAAGAGTAAAAAGAAGAAGCGTATAAGGTTGTCTCCTCTAAGTCCTCACTCTCCTTTGGTCAGCTCTTCCTCCATAGGCATCCCGACCCCTGGCCTCTCAGCGTCATGTTGACTCTTTGCATTCATTTAAGCTCATTAGTATTGCATACCACACATACATGACATTCATAGCATATCCTTTTTTTCTTTTTTGTTTCTACTTACAGAGATATGCTCATCGAAGAGCCTCACCACAGCAAGATTGAATCTCACAGCTTCAAATAACTGGTTCACCTCATTATAATCCTCGATGGATACCTCACACACAAGATAGGGGCATCAGTCAATAGCAAGGATCCACATAATAAGCGGGAAGGCGAAAATTTTCGAGGATAAAGATTAGACTTACATGAGAGTAACTAGGCAGAGTCATCCGGTAGGGACTCACTGCGTGCGTATCTAGCATGCCTTGCACAGGCAGCCCTGTGCATGCAGATATAAAAGTAAATGATGCACCTGGGGCATGCTCTGCCTCCCCAATAACGACAGTAATGTCCAATTCCTATGTATCAAATCCTCGCCTGACACACTTACCACGTTGTTGCTGCAATATAAAGAGAAGGAAAAGAAAGAAAGAGAAGAATTCTCAGTAATTAAAAGGTGTACTGGGGCAAACCCAAAGTGGTATAATACTTACTTGCGAGGGAGCAGCTCCTACCTCTTCTGCAGTTATATCTTCTTCCCCTATGGTTAGGTTACCATCAATAGAGGGACATAAACGAGTCAGTAACTGGGTGCGGACAAAAATCCCATAAGCCTTAGGCATAAAATCAGCTAGATGCTTAGTAGTCGCAATGCCGATTTGCACTGTAGCAATCATCTCACCCTTAATCTCCCGAGTTACCATCATGAAGTAAGGGACTCTGTACGGTACCCTCCTTTGTGCAGTGCCTAACTCTCACTGATATACCCTCTTTACGAGGTAATACACGTCATAAAAGAGCCTGGGCAACAACATCCTCTTATGCAGATATGGCACCACTGCCTGCACAAAATCTTGGAACTCAGTTACCTCGCCCCATTTGCATAAGGGCAACAACAAAGGTTAACTGATAAAAACCAGAGAAGAAGCAAGTTTAAGTATCTATAAAAAAAATAAAAACTAAAACAAAGAGAAAAGACTCATAGTGGTCCATTGAAATCCATTCAGCATCTGTCGGAACACAGAAGGGTCGGAGGTGTTGTAAGCATATCTCTTGCTATACCTTCAGGCTTGCCTTAGGGTAGAGTCGTCTCAGCGACACAAGCACTAAAACCAGAAAGTTGAGGTATAGGTAGTACTCGATGCTCACACGTTGAGATCTATATCAAAAAGTGAAAGATGATAGTGAAAAGGGGAAAGCAAGTGCAAACAAGGAAAAATAATAAAGAAAGAGATGAATAAAATAAGCAACTATAGACAGAGTCTACAATTTACCTCTATGATGCACCGGTAGCCGATCTTCAAATGGCTACCTCTCACACAGAGGTCCATCCTATGATAAAGGTAAGACAGAGCAGTAGACCCCCAGTTCTATTGCCCAGTCACATCAAGGTCCTTTACCGGGGGCAACAAAATCAAATCTACATCAGTCCCATGATTGGTGAAGAGAGTGGTCACCAGCAAATAGAATAGATAAGCTCGGGTCACCCTAACCTCTATCACCTCCATTTCCTCCAAAGGCATCTCTTGGTAATGAGAGAAGATGATGTTGTATCGTATCCGCTTCTGAGTAAAGGTGGGCTCTGTGCAACAAAAATTCGATTTCATAAAATAGGACCTTAAGAGCTACATTAGGTTTAACACTAGAGTATTATACCAGCATGCTTAATACTTAACAATTTAAAAACGTTTCTTTAGTTTTACAAAAATGACTTAGAAAAATTTTCGGAAAAATCCTTTAGAAAAACTGCAAGAATTTTCCCCCCATATATTCAGCATCATAAAAACACAAGAAAAACATTTAAAACACTTCTATAATCCGAGGCTCTCTGTCTACAATTTACCTCTATGATGGCACCCGGTAGAGCCGATCTTCAAATGGCTAACCTCTCACCACAGACGGTCCATTCCTATGATAAAGGGTAAAGACAGAGCAGTAGGACCCCCCAGTTCTATTGCGCCGGTAGTCAACATCAAGGGGTCCTTTACCGGGGCAACATAAATCAAATCTACATCAGCTCTCACTTAAGCAGCCTTGGAGAGATATGAATTGGATGAAAGAGAGTGTGTCACCAGGCATAAAAACATTAACCCGTTTGTGAGAGTGAGAGGTAAGACTCGTTTGGCTCACCAGCGCTAACCGTCTAGTCACCTTCCATTTCCTCGCGAAAAAGCGCACTCTCTTTATGGTGTGAACCAATATTGAGGAAAGATGATCGTCTGTGTGATCGTATCCCTGCTTCTAGTAGATCACAATGAGTGGGCTGACGTGAGTGCCAAGCAAAATATCGATTTTCATAAAATTTAGGACCGTATATAAAGAGGCTACATTTAGGTTATTAACCACTAGAGTGATCTTATACGCGCCAGGGGCGAATGGCTTAATACTTAACAATTTAAAAAACCGTTTTCTTTTTAAGTTTTTACAAACACAATGGAAGCTTTAGAGAAACAAATTTCCGGAAAAAAGGGTGCTTTAGATTACAACTGTCATTTCCCTCCTCTTATTATATCACGCATACATTTTAATCTAATACTAAGAAAATACATTTTAAAATCTACTTTCGTGAGTGCACATCACGTCTCTCTTACCTTAAATCTCATCATTTTCTCATATTAATTATCTCCTATATCCTCAAACCACACCACTCTCCCACATTTACTGGTGAAGCCATCGATCACTAATATATCATACTGCGAGTAAGCAAATCAACACAGAATAAATGAAAATCAAGTTCCTTTTTAATTCGACACAGGTTCAGGTATGCATTTACATGCTCGATAGAAATATTACTTCCTTCTAAACAGAAATACTACTTGTTTCCTTATATAATTTTAGGGGTCCCCACTAAACATTCTGACTTATATTTTAATAATATGCAGTTTGCGATTTCTGAAGGGCTAATTGTATATCTCTCACTTCTCACCGCCTAGATTATTCCTTATACACACCGTAAAGAAAGAGAAAACCGGCTTCTCAAACATTGACTTTGTGTACACAGTGAAATATGGACTTGGGGGCCTCACTGCGGGGTTCTCTGGATACCTAGTGTTCGTGGCCTCGCGACTCACTATCGTATTTCCTACCATATTCATCAACACCAATCCTGCGTGAGCAGAGAGTCATACTCCGGTCTGAAAGGATATTAATCATAAAAACTCAACACAGATAATAAATCAGTTCCTTTTAATTGAAAGCATTTAAGGTATTCATTACATGCCATAAAATATTCTTCTTCTAAAAAGAAAACTATTGTTCCAAATATTTAGTCCATAACATTCTGACTTAAATAAAAATATTCTAGTGCCCTAATTATATTTACATACCGCTAGATTTTCCTAAAGACTGAAAGAAAAGAGAAACCGGTTCAACATTGACTGTAATGAAATAGGGGTCTCTGAATAGTCTGGCGCTCACTATCGATTGTCTACCAAAATCAACATCCTCTGCGTGACAAGTCAACTCGCTAAGCATAAAGCTTAATGGTGCTAATTTCCCATTTACAGCAGGGAAATACATATAAGCAGTTATAATATCACATATTATCATACATAATAATTTATCATAATTAGGCAGCATAATCATGATATAGCATATTTCAAATGCATAATATAATATTCATAGTCAGCATGCTTAATTAAATCAATAACATGCATCACTAAATTAGACATACTTAATCATGATACACATAAATCAACATATGTTTATAAAAACAACATAATTATTTATTTAATTAATTTAAGAAAAATATATTTTTTATTAGGTCTTTAGCATACTTAGAAGAATCAATAGCAGACGTAGAATTTCGTAATAAACATACGGCTTGAAAGTCCATATAGCATCATACAACTGATCGGTCAGAATGAAATAGATGTATCCAAAAAATAGGGTTCGTTAGCCCCTAAGACACTACATGTCACATATAGACAGTACTATACTCCTATGGCATGTCATACTTCTATACAACTACTGACTCAACCAAGTAGACTAAGGCCAATAAAATATTTATTATAATTAATTCATTACATAATTTATGCATATCAGTTTTCATAAATAAAACATTTGGTCTCAAAATTACATTGGCATGCTTAGGTCGGTATTTAAGGCTTTCGATATTTTGAGATGCCCAGGTGAGGCTTTTGGTTTTTTAGTAGCTTAGGTCAGTGTTTAAGGCTTTTGGTAATTAGGTCGATCATATCTCCTTCGGTAGGGATTCGAGTTTGGGTTGACCATTGGATGTTGTTTAGGTTTGACCACTGGTTGGTGTTTAGGTTTGACCACTGGTTGGTGTAGACACTAAAATTTTGCCCCTAATTCAGTGATGATAACCTATTTGCAACATATGATTTGATCGGGATTCCTGGTCCCTTCGATTTTTGGGTTAATTGTTCATGGCTGAGATATTGCACGTGTTTGATCATTTTTACTTTTTCCAGTCATCGGGCGTTTCGCGACGAAATCGAGCCCGGGAAGCGCTTTGGGCCCACCCAGCGCACTTCTCGGTTCCTTGCCTCATTTTGTATTCCACCCGGTCTAATTCTGTAAAAATGGGCTTAGCCCGATTTTAGGGCCTACTAGAGGCATTTCGCCACATAAGCCCTAAAATAGGGCAACACCACCCATTTGCCAATAAATAAGCTTTGGGATTAGTGCTATGGGGAGGCTTTTTGATCAACAAGAAGAAACTCTTGCATTTTTAAAACTTAACTCAAATCAAAGTGAAAGCAAGTGTTTCTTACTTTGATCTAGAGTTATATTCATAGATTTCTGATTAGGAAAACTCTAGATTGTTGATCAAAGGTCCACAAAACACACACATTTGATCTCAAACTCAGATTTTTTGATCCAAGAACCTAGTGTTTGGGTTTTCTTGTATCTAAACTTTCAAGAATCATTGGAAAACCCTCAAAGGTAACTTCTGAGAGCCATTAACCTCTTTCTTCATCTCTTTTCTTTCATTCAGGTGTTAAAAACACTGTTCTTTTGATTGGTTGTGAGAGAAATCTATGAACAACCATAACCCTTTAGCTATGTCAGGAGTGGCACACGCCACAGTGCAAGGGGTGCACACCCCTACATATGGCACACGTCACTTCTCCTGTAGTTAGGAGGCCTCGTTTTCCACTCTGTGACTTTTTGATCAGGGAAAGTGCCTAGCGCCACTACATGTGGTGCATGCCACTTCTCCTATGGAGCCATCCACTTCATTTTAGAGGTCCAGAATGATGAAAATAAGTAAAACGACTCCGATTTGCAGATCCAGTGGTAAAGCATTAGACTTTATTGTTCTAGAATGCATTTTTGTTCACAAATGGATTGAATAAATATCAATAAACAAGATTGAGGTAGTGACAAGTGTATTTGTTCATCATTCCTGATGAACTTCAAGGTTTTGAACCCAAATTTTGATTAAAACTTTAGATTTCTCATATTTAAATTCCTGTCCTTTACTTTTATGCACTTTCATTATTCTGTCTTTTAAATTTTAGCACTTTTACCGATTGCTTTATGATTTTCATTGTGCTAACCCATTAATTATTGTTTTGTAAACATTAACATGCATCATTTTAGCCATTAATTGAATGAGTGTATGTTTATCATTATGTGAATGTTTATATTTCTGTATTTGTTATGTATGGTTGATTTATTAATGCTTTTATTTATTAAGCTCCATGTAAAGGACCTCAATGGGTCCTATTATTGCTTGCTTGTATTAAGTTAAGGGGATTTCGAAAATTTGAAGGGTTAATGGGTAGAATGTATTTTAGGATATGGTGTGTAATCTTTTCTCCTTACCCCCTTTCTTGTGGATGGTTTACACTTCATGGTTCAATGAATGATGATTTCCATGTTTTGACACATTTTCGAGAAATTGCATAAAAAGGTTTTTTACATCTTAATTTTTAGTTAATCTTATTATTAATAAGTGTGAATTAATGGACAACAAGGAGGCCGGTTTAAACCGAGCGATTCGGGTGCCTAACACCTTCCCAAAATTGTATTTAACTCCCTTACCCAGTCTTTGGTTTAAAACCGAGTTAGTTGATTCCAAAGAATTGACTAATTCGAGAATTTCTCCCTAAAGAGGGTGGCGACTCCAAAATAAAACTCTTACCAAAGTAAGAGAACTTTTTTTTTTCGAGGATCAATGAATGGGTCTAAATAACGAAAATCAATTTTTTAAATAAAATCAACCAAGCCTGTTCAATTTTTCCTTTTAGTGAAAATAGCATCCTCCAGTTGGTGGTTAGGGATTTCTTGGTCCATGACATGATATGTTTGAATGCATGAATGTCGTGTAAAAATGGTTTCATGATTTTTTTGGTGCATATAATCCTAAGGATCGGTTCTAGGGCCATTACATGCTTTTGGTAGATTGGTTTAAGGGTCCCATCTGCTAGAGTTGGAATATACCTTGTCATTTGACCATGTCGTATCAAATTAAATGATTGGTATGCCAAACCCATTAATTTATTTTTATTTTCGGGGAAAAGATTAAGGAAAAAATCTCATGATTGACTCCATTTTAGTTTTGCCTTTTAGGATAAAAGCACTAGCCTCGAATAATTGGGTTCAAGGGACTAGGTTTTCAGCTTCTTTCGAGATGAATCAACGATTTGGGCACTTAATCGAGAAATCAAAATATTATTTTGCATGAATGTCAATTTATCGATGCATGATCATACTAATAATGCATGACAATATTAGAAATATAATGCACTAAAAGTGATAAATGAATAAATGGTGCAATTCGAAGGGGAGTGGGTTTACAAGGTGTCGGATTGACCAAGCTTAGGGTGCCATACAGACCAGGCTTTAGTGGAAAACTGGTTTTGCATTGTGTGTCAGATGGACCGGGTCTAAAGCATTTTTGAATGTTGGATGGACTGAGCTTGACAGTTTACAAGGTGTCGGATGGACTGGGCTTAATTGATAAAGATTGAGTTTAGTACTTATACCCTAGGTTGAAGGATTTGGAGGTCGGGTGGCGCGAACGTGCGACTTCAGAGTTCCACGGTGGTTAAACGACAAAAGAGGCTAAGTCTTTCTCTAGTAAAGCAAAGGTAGGTCACGAGGACCCAAAATTAGTCTTAATAAATATAGTGCTTAGCGTTGGTCTAAGGAAGACCAAAGTGTGAAAAATTCGAAATGATCGACTTTTGAGAACCAAGTCCGGCTTTAACTCAACTAAGGAAGATGAGTAAAGTCGAACTATAAAGTCTTAGAATCATTCGCAAAGGGGGGAATAGAGTCATTAAAGCTTGAGAAGCGCTCAATTAAGCAATAAGAGGTGCTTGTAATGAGGGGGGAGTGCTCAATTTATAGGCTACTAGAGCCCTTGGTCAATACCGACAATGTCAGCGCCGGTACTGGTGAAGGCTGTATCGAGGGGCTCAGCTAGTACTGGGCAGGGGGTGATCAGTACCAACGCTGGAAGCTTGGTATCGATCAAGCAAATTACTACCTTGCCTTTTGGCTTGATTTTTGGTTTTTCGAGCTTCCGGGAGTCCATTCGAGGCCTAACGACTTCTAATTGAGCTGATTCTTGCACCATTGGGCGAAATTTTCTAAAGCGTAGTGCTGAAATCATGGTCAACAGCTAGCTCTATCAGCCTCTCCAACTCCTATAGTGGTTGTCTTTTCCATGGTATCGTGTTGTATGCTAGAATGTGTTGACGCGTGTTTTTTATGCCCCGCCTGATCCGATGAGGACACAAGGATAAATGGATTAATGCTATCTAGAAGCCTTTATATCCAAGGATTGTATGTAGAATGTGTTTTGAGGCGTGTTTTTTTATGCCCCGCTGATCCGATGAGGACAAAAGATTAAATGGATTAATGGCTATCTAGAAGCCTTTATTCCAAGGATTAAAAAAAACAAGAGTAGAGAGAGGCTGCATGCTAAGTAGCCGTGTGCTACGTACTGATTGCTACAAGTGACGGTTAGGGAATTAATAAAGGCATAACCATTGGATTCCTTAATTCAAAGAAGGGAGACACATTAACTGGGAGCCTATGGCCCGGGAATAAAAAAAAAAGGGGGAAAAGAAGACAGAGAAAGCAACAACAACATTTATTTCAGCAGGGGCCATCATTGGACGCCAATCTTTGCAGAACCTAGTATCATTATGGGGTGTAAAACCAGTTGGCATATGCGGGTGTCATGGTGTCCTGCGCCGTTCCTTCATTTAAATACACGGTGTTTCGATTTTGCCAACGGTCAGCCAAATTGGTCAACAAATACGGTGTTATCAGACCACTCTCATCGAAGTTTATGGGTTCTGGGCACACGCTTTATCACCCCATATTGACGGCTGATCCCTGTCGGGAATTAGGCATGGAACGCGGTCTAGAGGTCTAGACTGGCATACAACACATAATTGAGGTTCATACTTCCGGTCGTGACCAGTCTAATCCTCCACCAAGGACAAGTCCACCGAATTGTAAGGTTATCTCCAAAATCGAAGCGTCTCCGAGACCGAGATTGAATGATGGCAGGTCCATAGGTCGGAATTAAGCGAGCTGGGACCGGAGGAATCAGGCTTAATTTGTCCAGAGCCCAGGCTTGTAATAGCAATGGACAACCGCGATGATGAATATTGAAATCGGAGATGTTAAGGGTAATATCCCTGACCCAACACATTGTCTCTCCCACCATGAATACAGTGGATGGACAATTGCATATCACGAACAACGGTCAGGAAGTCGAAAATCTCCATTCCCAGATTGACGACTCTTCATGTGGCATACACATTCAACAGCAAGAAGCAGCAAGCTCGAATCCAAGAGAGATCTAGATCAATGGACAAAACCCTGCTCAAGAAAGGTTCCAAGGGAATCCCTTGATCCACGTTTATGCCATCAGGAAAGTAAACCGGACACAAGGCCGCGATCTCAGCTAGGTCATACCTAGGATCTGGGGGTAAAGCCAGAGTTTCGTCTTGATCAGGATAATGATCCATCACGGCACACATCTCCTCGTAGGTCGGAGTCACTTCAGAGTCTTCAAACCGGAAAACCATGGTGCTAGGATTAAAATGAGTAACTAAAATGAGTAACGAGCCAAGATAAGAAACCATAGTCCGATTTTAAGTCTTTGAAATATTTCACCCAAACGAGTTGGTTCATAGGAGGAATCTGCCATAGGTCGTCAGGGATGGATTGAACAAAAGATAAGACTTGATTTCTGAAAGCCATGGAAGAAAAGTGTGTTTCAAATGCTGTGGGATGAGGAGAGAATGAAGCATGGGATTCCTACTTATAGGAGGGGAAAGGCCCTATGAGGTTGAAATGATGATCATCGTCAGCTGGATGGCATCTGTTTTCGGTGGTGATAGAATGTGGATAAGCTTCGTTAGGTTGAAATGATACTCGTCACCAACTGGATAGCATCCGCTTTCGGTGATGATGGGATGCGAATGGGCCCCACTGGATTGAAAATTAGCGGTGGAAAACATCTGGAGATGCAGCTACGTCTGGAGATGCAGCTCATGGACAAATGGCATCTGGATAAAGCGGAATAAAGCAAAATCCAAAAAATCAATCGATTTGGAGTCGGTGTGTGACTCGTCACACAGGGGGCAAAATCATCAAATCTACCAGATTACCCTCAGGTAAGTTTTCTCTCAACACCGCGTCAGGAAGAGTGTACCTGAAAATTTGCTAAAATTAAAAAAAAAAAAGAAAAAGAAAATAAAAATTCAAGGTTTGATTAAAAGATTTAATATTTTTGGTCTCGGGACGAATTCCAGACTGGGGGGCAAAAATAAAAAAATAAAATCTTTTGTCCTGATGCAAAATTTCAAATTTCAGAGTTTACGATTATTAATGCATGGGGGCATGTGATGCCCCAACATTTAATAAAGGCAAGATCTGTTTGGACACAGAAATTGCTCTTTTCCTTTGAAAATGTTTTCAGGTTAACTGGTGATGGTTTCTCGAAGCCGGTGATGGTTTCTCGAAGCCGTTGACGCTCCAACAGTTAACAAGGCAAAATCTATTTGTACATAGAAATTGTTCTTTTCAAAAAAAAAAATATAAACATGATCAACATGCAGTTCTAAAAAAAAAAAAAAAAAAAAAAAAAAAAAAAAAAAAAAAAATGCTTTTGGAATGAACAACAAAGCCGACTATACCGTGCTTTGCACTCTTTTCAAACCCTCTGAAGCCGACTACACCGAGCTGAAGAGGTGAACAACAAAGTCGACTACACCATGCTTTGCACTCTTTCCAAACCCTTTGAAGCCGACTACACCGAGCTGAGGAGGTGACTTCAAAGCCGATTACATTGAGCTTTGGAGTTGTTTGCAGATCCGACTGGAGCAGACAAAACCGATCAGACTGAGCTTTGGATGTGTCCAGATGATCAAATCAACACAACCAAAATCCTTCAAGTCAATCAGAACGCGCTTCGGAGGTAACTTCAAGGCCAATCAGACCGAGCTTTGGAGATGATCACAAAATCCTTCGAGCCAATTAGACCGCGCTTCGGAGGTGACTTCAAAGCCAATCAGACCGAGCTTTGGAGTTGATCACAGATCCGACGGAAGCCGACAAAGCCCCGGCGCTTGTGGATACATTGACCAGACGATTCAAATACAAATCAACCAAAATCCCCTTCGAGCCAAATCAGACCGCGCTTCGGGAGGGTGACTTCAATGCCAATCAGACCGAGCTTTGAAAGTTGATCACAGATCCGACGGGAGCCGGACAAAGCGATCAGACTGAGCTTTGGATGCAACCAGACGATCAAATCGACACGACCAAAAATTCCTTCGAGCCAATCCAGACCGAAGTTTCGAAGGTGACTTCCAAAGCCAATGAAACTGAGCTTGGAGATCGAAGCCAAGATTGAAGGCGCACAAGTAGGCCACTTTTTAACATTAATTGTTTATGCAATTAAATGATAAAAGTTGGGCGGGCCAAACTGTTGACGTGTTGTTTTTTATGCCCCGCCTGATCCGAATGAGGACCACAAGGATAAAATGAGATTAATGCTATCTAGAAGCCTTTATAATCCAAGGATTTAAAAAAAAAAAAAAAAAAAAGTTAACTTTGCTACAGTTACCACAACTCGCGAGCGCGGACTTTGACCTGCGCGAAGCGCGGAGAAGTACAAATGAGAGGCAGAGGATTAGGCAGCCGGCAACTCCGCGACGCGCGGCTCTACCGTGGCGCGAACGCGAGAAGTGCAAATGGGAGCAGAGGAGTTAGGCGCCAACTCGCGGAGCGCGAGCCTTCACATGCGTGAGGCGACCGACATTCGCGAGCGGAGCGCGAATCTACACTGCGCGAGCGCGAGAAGCGCAGCTCGCAAGGCAGAGAGCTAATTAGCATAAGTCGCGAGCGCGAATTTGAAATACGCGAGCGCAACTCATGCCTGTTTTATGTTTTATGCTTTATTTTTATTTTTTTTAGGTTTAGTATAAATTCATGCTACAGTATTAACCTAGCTCTATAAATTCATCCTTTTCACACAACTTGAGACACAACTTGAAACACAACCTCACAACTTCACAACTCCAAAAAACGGCAAAAAACCTAAACAATTGTGTTGCTCAATTTCTCTCCAAAAAATTCTTATGAATTGATTTGAAGAGAAATTGGTGTTAGATATTAATTTTAGGTGATTTAAATCATAAAAGAAAACAAAAATCAAAAGATAAAAAATATATCAATCCTTGGAAAAAAGCTTCTGGAGATCTTGATCCATTTACAATCCTCAATCTGAGGATCAGGTAATTTCTTTTCTTTAGCATTCTTGGTATTTCTTTTACATATCTTTTTTTTGTGTTTCATATTTATTTAGTGATTCTTAGTGATTTAGTTTCTTTAAATTATATTTTGTTCATATTTGGCTATTTTATATGTCCTTAAATTATATTTGAACAAGAAATAATGTAAACAATCACTTAAAAATGAAATCTGGACAAAACTCAAGCAGCTGTTCATCGATGAACAGTAACTGTTCATCAATTTTCCAGAAATAATCGATGAACAGTAATTGTTTGTTCAATGAACAGTAACTGTTCATCAATTTTCTCGAGAAACAGCTCCATCATCTGGTTGACCAACCCGACAGGAACCTGGAAATCATACAAAGAAAAATACAAGTCAATATCTCCTATGAATCCTTTTTTGAATCCTTTTTTTTTGTGAGAGAATGTGTCAGGTTTTACCTCGGTGATGGTCCTCAGACGAAGAACCGTGTGATCCACACCTCCAGCGAGACCTCTGCGGAAAACTGAGAGGACTGTTAGGGACCGAAGTAAGAATGCTTATATGGCAGGCGTAAACTGGCCAGGTCTGGATGAAGCGGGCCCGGTAGCCTCCAAAATAGCCCGGGGAGGCCTGGAAGAGCCCTGGAAGGACCTGCCAACCGGCTAGGCCCGGCCTGCGACGCCCTCTCAACCGGGGTGGAAGAAGTGGGCTCGGTCATAGGCCTCCTCCTTAGAGTCCTAGACGAGGGACCCAAAGCCCGAGAAGAACGGGTACCGAGCGGTTGGGAAGGAGCCGACCTCTGGAGATTATCAAGCCGAGATGCAATGGGCGGCATCAAAGAGATTCCACAAAACTCATCGTAATCTCCTCCCATGATGAACTCCAAATGTGGGATACCCTCAGTATGAGCAGCAGTGAGCGTCATTTGTTTACCCGCTCGCATACCCTCAGGGGGGAGATAAGGGACAGAACGACAGCCTCTTATCTGAATGTCCACTCTCTCACCTAAATAATATCGCCATAGGATGGGGTGTGATAGGACCCACTTCGGCCTATAAAAGATGTAAATATGTTAATAAATCTTTTTTTTAACATATCCAAAAATACTAAGCATATACCTGCTCCAGAGGGCAAGTATAGATGTAAATATGTTAATAAATCTTTTTTTTAACATATCCAAAAAAAATACCAAGCATGTACCTGCTCCAGAGGGCAAGTATCAAAAAAGGCTCTCAGCTCCTTCAACGACTTATTGTGCCGGACGGGATGAAGGTTTGACTTGTACCATCCTCCAAGCCGAAAAAATCTCCAAGCCGAAGGCGCCAGCCCTGATCTGGGATCAGTCTGGAGTAACTCTAGGCGAGTGTAAGGAAAGTACTCGAATGCCTAAGTCTGCAGAACAAAAAAAGAGAATCAGTGAGAAAGGAAAATCAAGATAAACAGAAAAAAAAACACACGAAAAGGGAGAATGTTCTTTACATTACCTCCCAGAAGTAGAAAGTCCCGCTAAGCTTGCCATGGCCTCAACTCAAGTCACACATATCGTCATACATGCGGCTCAAAATAGCGCCGGCCCAGTCATACTCCTCTAAAAGGGCCAAATTCTCCAAACTCTTCAAGATAGGCGGTTAAATTCTCTTTTCCTGTTGGACCAAAAGTCGAAGCAAACACATCAAACAAAGTGAATCGGACCACCTGAGTAGCCGTTTCAAAACTCTCCCCGCCCGCTATCTAAGCATAAATCTAGCATAAATGCCCGGGGCCTGGAGGGATAACCAGCGTCTGGAAATGCTCAAAGCAGGGGTAGCAGAACCTGGTTCGGCCAGCCGAGGCAGGTCAATCCCAATCAGCTCCACCATCCGGTCGGAGGATATATCAATCCTCCAGTCATCATATAGCTCGATCGGCCGAATCCCGAAAGGGATCCCGGATATCACAGAAAAGTCTGTAGGGGTCATTGTCAATTCGCCCCAAGAGAAGTGGAAAGTGTTGGTGGTATCCCACCACCTTTGAGCCAAAGCACATAATAACTCCTTGTAGTTACTCCGACCCATATCAAAATGCCTCAAATAGCCCAGGTAAGATGGACGCCTCAAATAGCCCAGGTAAGATGGACGGATGATCGCGCCAACCGGGCTATTTGGATCGAATAGTTCGAGCAGAATTCCAGCCACAGAACTCTCATCCACATCCAATTTAATATGAGAGTCCTGAAAGGTAAGTCAACCTAAGAGTTACGCCTCGGTTCCTTACTAAGGGTAATATCTTAGTTCTACCCTAGCATGCATACTAATAAAAAGCAGTAAGCGCAGGAAATTTTTTCCCAAAATCACAATTTGGCCTAAGGCCGAAAGTTCACAATTTGGCCTAAGGCCCAAAATTTCACAAATTGGCCTAAGGCCCAAAACAAAAATCCAACAGTTTGTGGCCCTAAGGCCCTAAAAATCCAACAATTCGGCCTAAGGCCCAAATGTTAAACGAATAAAAAGTGAAAGGGAACTCACCCCGGCGGCCCAGGCTTGCCGGATAACAGTCCGATTTCGCCTGTATAATAGTGCCCCGGCACTGCCGTCTTTTCCTCATCCAGTCCTGTGCTTGACGGACGCTCCTTTCTCCCTATCCTGCTCTTTGCGATTTCTTTGCTTTCTTGGCATTTTTAATTTTAGTTTTATTTTAATTGTTGTGATACTTGGTCACTTAAAACTAAATTAATTAATAATTCCCGTAACGAGGAGCCTCTAACCTGGAGTTAAGAGTGGCCGTTCGATTAAATCACAGGTACATGAACTAAACTCTGCCTATTTAATTTTAGCATTTCATACATTCCGTTCTCTCTACTCGCTAAATAATTCTATATACTGCATAATGATTCATGACATCTTTTTAGGCAAATAAACTGCCTCAAATAAATAAAGTTTAGGCTAAAATAACCCGGTTAATTAATAATCGTGGTATTAAAAAGCTAATCCCGATAATATTGGCTTAAAAAATACCTAGTTAATTAAAATAGCTATAGTATAATCGCCTTTATTTCGAACAAATCTGGGCTTACATCCAATTCAATCAATAATTTGGTGCGCTAAAAAGCTTTGAATTCAAACAAACGTTTTTATTTGGCATTAAATTGCCTACATTACAAATCCCAGTTAGTCAATTTTTTGGCAACACATTGCCCCGTAAAATAGATTAACTACTTTCAGCACAAATCGCTTAAATCAACTCTTTTGGGGCAAAATGCCTTAAAATTAATCAACCTTATTTTTGCTTAAAAGCCTTAAATCAATTTCATTTTGTGGCGACAATCGCTCTAAAATAATCATCCTTGGCAACAGATTTGCCTAAATCAACCTTCTTTGGCTAAAGCCTTTAAATTAATCAAACTTTTGGCTAAAGCTTAAAATGCAAGCATCTTTGGGCGAAACAATCGCCCTAAATCGACATTAAATCTTTTGGCAACAATTTGGCCTAAAGCAAATCTTTTTTGGCTAAAAAGCCATTAAATCAACAATTTTTGGCAATCCAAATGCCTAAAACAATCAATTTTTAGGCAAAATGCCTAAACAAAATGCACAAAGCATACACACACTCCATGCATTAAAGCATACCCATTCAAAGCCCTTCAAAGAAGGCCTATCGAACTACGTCGACTTTGATCTTCCATTCAAACGGAAGTAACGCTAGCACGTTTGGGATTTAACCCCTGAAGCGGCAATGTCAAAATCAACATAAACACTTTCATTGGCCCAATTGCATCATTTACCTGCAAAGATTCATTGTTTGGTTAGTTCATCAGCATGACATAGTCTCGGGATTGCCACCTCGGGTTTCCGTTAGACCATGCCTTAACATTCGGGTTAATTAATCTAGTAACTAGGTTAATTAAAATTAGAGTCCACTTAGGTTTTTTTCACTAGTTTACCTAAAATATTAAATTAAGGTGGCGACTCAATACAATCACGTGCATTTCTAACACCTTAGTCACGACGCATCTTCCAACTATGGCAATTTTGAATGTTTTTTGGGGAGGGGTTAACCACGAAAGCAAATCGTCAAAGGACGAGCAGTTGTAGAATTTTCTAGTTTGCTCATCCAGTAGTAGACAGCGAGAAATGGGAGATTGATTTTTTCTGATGAACATTTGAACTTGATAGAGAAGAAAGGAAGGAAGCTCTATTTTGATGGGTCAAGCTTATGATAAGGGAGCTGGAGTAGGCATTTTGCTAGAATCTCCACAAGAGAAGTTACTAGATGTTGAAGAGATTACAGTTTTGCCAGTTACGAATATGTGATGAATAACGAAGCTTGCTTATTTGGTTTAGAAGCTCTTGCTTATAGTTAAAGCTGAACGAAGTTTGAAGTTTATTGGTGATTTCTAACTGTTCCATTGAGCATGTTGAATGGTAATTAGGTAGTTAAGGAAGAGAGGTTGAACCTTATATTGACTTGCATGCATTGTTTATTTAAGAACCTTCAAATGAGTAACTTTCACACAACTAACAAGCAAAAAGTAAAACAATCGAGTAACAGATGCCTTTGGCTAATTTAGCTCAACTTGGGGAAGGATTTTGGTTATGCCTAAGAAGGCTGTTTATGATTTGTCCTTCGAATAGCTGTGGTATTATATGTTCCTGTAGTGGATACAAGAGGGTATATCCAAAGTTCCAGCTACGAGAGATAACGAAGAGCTAGATACAACGTTGGGCATTACAATTTGCACTTTTAGATCGGCCAAACTATTACAAAAGAATGTCAGACGTGGTAATTTGTTAAGATGCGTACCAAAGAGAGAAGCCTGATAGGGATTATAGAACAGATCCATCAGGGTTTTGCGGCACCACAATGAATGGAAAAGCGCCTAGCTAAGAAAATTCCTTAGACAGGGGATTCTTTTTGGTCAACAATGGAAATGGATTGTATTTCTTTTTGTGAAAAGGTGCTTCAAAATGTCAAATCCACGGAGACTTGAGTAACATTTTACCTTTAGGATTTAGCATCCTTCTATTTCGCCATGGCCATTTGCAGCTTGGGGAATAGAAATAACATTGGTAATAGATTTCACTCAATCTGCATCAAATCGGAGATGAAAATTTATAGTGGTTGCGGTGGACTGTTTCTCGAGATGGGGTTGAAGCAGAATCTTCTCAAAAAACATCCAGTGCCAGGGCAAATGGCCGAATTCATTGAAAAGAAACTTGATTAATGTAGATATGGAATCCCCTATCATACAGTGACAAGATAATGGAGTTTTAAGTTTCCAAGGAGCAGTAAAGACTTTATGTAGAGAAAGCATGGAATTGAAACATCTAAATAAATCTTCAAACCTTACAGACCACAAATGCTTAATGCGGCAGTGGAAATCGCAAAAGAAAAACATCAAAAAGATATTGATGGAAAATAGTAGAAAATCATTGTGATTGGCGCAAGTAAACTTCAATATGCTTTATGGGTTTACGAACCACAGTTAAATCTGTGATGGTGCAACCCATTACTCTCTAGTTTACTGGAATGGGAAGTCGTCGCTGCCAATAGAGATAGAAGTGCATTCGTTTGCGCATAAACTGATGGAATATAAGATTCCAGAATGTCAATGGACAGAAAATCATGAATCCAAAGAAATTAGCACCTCCTTTGATGGAAAAGGGCTTAAGCACCCGATTCCATGGATCAATCTTTATAAGAGGAATAGTCTAAGTACTTCAACCAAACAGTTCATTTCGAAGTTACTAAGAGTAGGGGATTTGGTTTCTGAAACGATATGGCCAAACACTCCATGAACCCAAGGGGGAAAAGTTTCAAGCCTAAACTGGAAGGGCCCCGCATTTATGACTCAAAGAAAATGGTTTTTCCAAAGGTGGCAGTGACGCTATTAGATTATGAAAGCAATGAAATTTCGCATACCTATTAATTTGGATACGCAGAAAGAAAATGTTATGTATAGCTTGACAACATTTTACAGCGAAGCCCAATTAATAAATTCACCTTTTGTGTTTCTATTAACTTTAAGCATGTTGTGTTAAGTTTAATTATCTGATATGCAATTTTGGCTTGGCTTTACTTTGATGTAATAGAATCAGCAGGAACTATAATCAAAAAAATTTCAAGCAAAAAGACATTTCATACACTAATATGTGCATATCATTCATATAATTGCCACTATCAATAATTGTCTAGTACATTCATTATAAAGTAAGGATATAAATGTCTACATACTGGGTCTAACAGAAATCTAGACGTCAACAGGTTCCCGGACTTTGAATCAACAAACTGAATCTGGAATACAGCTTGGTCAGCTAAGAGCGATACAAGTCAACTGAAAGGAAGAGTAATTGGGCCACAATGCAAGAAATGGGTACAGTCGTGTTGAAACTAAGGCAAACTGGAACCCAAAGTGAAGACAGAAATCACTGTGTAATAAAGGCCACGCCCTCGAACCAAGTGTATCAGGGACAACCTGATGATGACCGTATTGCCCTAACTACTCGGTTGGGATAATAAGCCACGCTAGGTCAAGGCCACACAGGAGCGCACACCGAGCATGTAAGAAGAAACTGTGACTCCGCTCTATGTACCACTAAGGGCACAATTCCATCTAACTCCCTCAGAGGTAAGAATCATAAAAAATAATAGTCCAGTCTTCCAACAATCTCGCCAATCCAAACAGGTCTAACAAACGGACATACGGACTCCACAGTTGTATAATCAGACATCAAAATGGTTTGATGGTGGAGGCCCATCCACCTGTTAGCTTCCTCAAAGCCCATAACTGCAAATACATTCAAAAATAATAAGAAGAAAAAAAGAAAAAGAAAAAAAAAATAAAAAAAAGAAAGAAAAACTCGTTAAGTTAAAAACTTCGTAGAGGGCGGGCTTAAAACTAAAGCCAGTGCTACCTGTTATAAATTAGATGGGGTTGATTGATTTTAATCTGGCAAAAACAAGTTCATTGAAGAACCATGTTTATCATGTTTTTTAGGCATTGGATTGCCATTTTAATGAAAAAAAATTGTGATTTTGGGTTTTAGATTCCCTGAAAATTGATTTCTTTGGCTTTAGATTGTCGGATTTTGGATTAAAAATGATTTCTTAGCTTTTGATCGCCGGATTAAACGTGGATTTCTTGGCTTTGGATTGCTGGATTCTTTTTGGAAAAGGAAGGCTTCCTTTGGAGCCAATTTAGATAAAGAGAATAATATTAAAAAAGCTTTAGAGCCATAGAAGACTTACCTGAGGCCTTTTTGGCGAGACCCTAAATGGGTTGACGAATGATGGTTGACCGAAGGGCTGATCAAGAGGTTTGATCGGCTTGCTCCTTCTTCTTAGGTAGACATGTGGACACCCTAGGCAAATCTCACAATTGGCTAAGCAACAGGTGGAAGTGACGCATCGTATAGAAAAGGACAAGCCCTTAGATTAGTAAAGAGGCCCTTTGGGCTTATATTGAGTTGGTTCAAACCCAACAAAAAATCGCATGGCCTGAGTTGGTTTCGCCTAACGCAGACAATGATCTTGCTAAGCCTAGGCTATTACAGGACTTGTTATCAGAGCAAGCCTTGTCCCTTTTGGCTGCGGGTGAGGCAAACCTCAGCAAGGACGCTGAGTCTAAAGTGGAGTTGAACGTATGAACACCTTCAGGTGAGTCCCACATCAGCTAAGGCACTACGTGTAAGTGAAGTACATAAAGAATGGGCAATCCTTAGACTAGTAAAGAGGCCTTTTGGGGTATTGAGTTAGTTTTCTAGCCCAAAGTAACAAAATTCGTGCGGGCTGAGTTGGTTCCGGCCCAAAGCAGACAATATCTTACTAGACCTGAGATGCCAACAGACGTTGGTATTAGAGCCAAGCCTTGTCCCTTTGGCTACTGGTTGGGGGCAAACCTCAGTGGAGGACCCTAAGTTCTAGGGGTTGTGAACTTTGTGACACCTAAGCGAATCCTATATTGGCTAAGCATAAAGGTGGACAGTAAAGTGCATAGGAAAGGACAAACCCTAGACTCAGTAAGAGGCCTTTTGGTGCTATTGGAGTTGGTTCTAGCCCAAGAATTAAAATCGTACGGGCCTGAGTTAAAGTTCAGCCCAGAGTAGACAATTTCTTGTTAGCCTGGATTATTTACAAGGGCGAGGTTAGGAACCATTCCTTTAGAGCTTTGGCTTGAACTTTAGATTTCAAAAGTAAGGGAAACTTAACCCAAGTGACGGTTTAGGGAGATCGAGGATCTAAAAAATCGAAGAGGCTTTTGATTAAAGGGGCTTGGTGAAGCTAAGAAGGCCTTCAAGCCAAAGGTAGGAAAACCTAAATCTAGGCTAAAGAAAGAGGTTAGGGGGAAAGTGGAGTCGAAGGAACACTGCCCCGCTCATTTAAAAAACACTCAAGAAGAGTGAAGGAGAATAAAAGAGAGCATAAAGCTAAAGGAATGTTTTAAACTAAGGCTTATAGATTGGTACTTGGCAAGGAGCAATTTCTTCTACGAGAGAGAACTACATGTGATTACTGTGTTTTGGAGAAATGAAAATAGGGCCTATATTTATAAGGAAAAATTGAATTTGGGGGGTTCCTTCGCATCCAATGTGGATTTCCGTGTTCTGATTGCGCTTTCCATAAGTGGTTGAATCGTCGATCATAGGCCCAGTGGGATCGCTTATTGATGGTTGACCACACTTGACTGACTGGTTTAGGGGCGATTGATTTACCATTTGTTACTGCGATTGACAAGCTTAGGTTGGGCCCTGTAGGGCATTTTCCCTACACTGCATATCTAGTTTGATTTGTTATATTTAGTGGCCAAAATCAACTCTAAGTTATTGATTATGATATACCAATTAGAACTATATGGATGTTCTAGTTTTCTAACCTCAACTTGAAGTCACCATAAAATTGTATCCATAGCTTGAAGTTAATGATCAAAAAATAGTGGAGACAGTTCATTCTGAGTCCTTTTGATCTACACTGACTTTGCAATGCTTCTTGTGCTTGAATCATGGCCTATTTCAAAATTGGATTTTATTATAACCAATACTGTGTCGGACACGTTCTTTTCTATTTAATTTCCAAATTGTAATAAAGATTGTCGCCAATATTCCATCTATATGAAAGAGTTGTGGACTAAAAGAGTGGAACAAAGTGTCACCTTCGATGTCTAGGTTATCATCTCGACTTATTGACCGAATTCGCTATCGGTCTGAACCGCACCTTGTTGTAACTGATTTTCCATGATATGAGGGTACTAAAAACTCCGTGTTCAATAGATTGCACCTTATTTTCCCGGCCGAAATCCCAAAACCCGGAAAGGATTCCGAAAAACATCTCTTCATTAATTTATTATTGTTTTTGGAAAAAGGTGATAAAAAAAATCTTTTTGGATATGCGATGCGATAAATCGGTCTTATAAAACATTTTTTGGAGTCGCCAACCTACATTTTTTCGGCAATGGGACGTTTCCAATTTTATTTTATAAAAGTCGACTTCTGTTTTAAACCCAATTTAAGGCCCGAATCATTTAGAGAACTGGTCAGGTGCGTCACCAAGTTACTGTTCTAGTAGGGAATTAGGTACGTCGGCGCGCGTTGGAAGTCCGACGCCCAGGAAATCGGCATCTTTTAACCTATGAATTTCTAATTGATTTTTATTTTGGAAAGCCAAATTATTTAAACCCAACCCGATGATCGAACGAGTTCCTATGTGGAAAATCAATTAATCGTCCCAACTAGATACATTCATTGCATTCATCAAAATAAATCATCCATCCATCATTCATGACAATAATACATATAATCGAATAAAAATTAAAAGACCCGCTCTTTGCCTTATGGTTAAAAGGCGGGCCCACAAACCCGAGTTTAATAATAATAATTAAAAAGAAGCAAAATAATTAAATCTCAAAAATCTCCACGATCACAATAAATTTAATTGAATTCAGTTTGGATTAAAAACTTAATTTGCCCATTTTATTAGTCATCTTCGGATTAAGATTAAAAAAGTCCTAATTTAGTAACATGAAATTAAAACGAAAATAGGGAACTATTCTGAAATTTAAAGACAGTCGCGTCACGCGGGTGTTTCCTAAACGAAGAACAGTCGCGTGGCGCCCATCTAATCATTACTGTTCTGAACTTTAGAAACAGCTCGCGTCACGCGGGTGTTTCTACGAAAGAACAGTCGCGTGGGCATACTATCATTACTCGTTATCTGGAACTTTAGAGCGTCGCGCTCACTGCCGGGTGTTTATGAAGATAACAGTCACGTGACGGAACTCTTTGTTATTGCCCCTGGAAAATTTAGGAACAGTTGCGTCAACGCAGGTGTTCTATGAAGAACAGTCGCGTGACGGAACTCCTAGCTTACGTGATGGAACTGTTCGTGACTTATTAAATTCTCAGATATTTTTGATATTTATTCAAAACAAAATATTAAATACAAGTATTCCAAACAAGAATGGAAAATTAAATACACGAACAGCCGCATCAACGCGGGTAGTCCAGTTTCCAGGCTAAGGGTTTTGGCGGACACGGATGAGTTCGGTTTTGGATCAAGGGACAGGCCAGATGACACATTATATATTGTTTTGGACATTACTAATCTGCGCTCCAATTTGATATATTCAAATAATTTCATGGATAATGGTTTGGAACAAATCTCATGAAACAGTCTGCGTCACGCAGGTAGTGCTTTGCGTGACGGCGTCTGCTCTGGTCCGCAACTTACCTTTCAAAACTACCTTTTTTTATGTCTTTTTTTTATGTCAAAGAGTGATTAAAACACAACTCAGAAAGTCCAACAGCGGGCAAAATGTATGTTTTAAACAATCACAAATCAACTAAACACTTATGAAAAATGAGATTTTTTAAAGACACAAAACAATTATAAAATGAAAAGAAGGGTTAGAATAGTTAACCTAGCCCTCAAATTTGAGGATTGGCATGTACTGAAATTTAGTCCAGAGAATGTTGTATCAACGATTCAGAAAATGTGTTATCAAAACAAACGTTTTCTTTTCTTTCTTTTCTCTCTTTTTCTCTCTTTATCCTTTTTTTTTAAAATTTTTCTTTTTTTTTCAAACCAAATGTATATTGGTTGAATCTTTCCTCAAGCTTTACTCACTTGGTTCTTTGGGGAGAACCCTGGCGCCGTATTAATTAGAAATTTTAGGTTAAAGCACTTAAAATCTTTTGAGCAAAATGAGAGAGAATGTCAACAAAGTCCCATTTTCAAAGCATAAATGATGTTATTTATATGGTAGGGCAACAGAACAAGCTTGCGTTCACGCAGGTTATACCGCGTACGCCCGTCTGCGTGACCATTCTTTTCGTCTTGCTGCGTATCCTTCGTGCGCCGTTGCCGCGCGGCGGGTGGTGCCTGTTAGGCTGCGTGAGCTGGTGCCGTCGCCGGTGTGCGTGTGCCCTGGGGGTGACATCTTTTGAGATAGGTATTATAGATAACCTCCTTTGGTTTAAAAACACTTCTGGTTGGTAGATATCCTTTCCTCATTATATCAACCGGGTTTAGGCGGGGCATAAATTACGCCGTCACACACCTAATCACAACTGTCAAAAAGGATTTGGCAAGGAGTTTATGGGGATAAACTAAGTGTTTTTTCCTTGTGTAAGAGAGACAGAGATTGATGAAGGTTGATCCTTTCCTAGCTGTTTGATTGGATGTTGATGATCTTATCCTTTTCAGTTGCCTATTTTGGTCTGCTGGTTTTTTTTTTTTTTTTTTTTTTTTTTTTTTTTTTTTTCATTTCAGGTGTAGCTCCATACCTGATGCCTATTTAGCTGTAGCTCCATACCCGGTCCATTTTAGCTGGAGGTTTGTTGCGCTCGGTTGAAATACATAAATTCACCTCTGAATTGTGCAACTTTAACCTTGTGGCATCCCTCAACTTTGTGATGACCTATCATGCACATGAATTTATAAATTTTTTAATATTGCACACCTTTTCGACTAACATCATATTTTTAGGGGTTTTAGCCTTTTATATACAAATTATCCGACTTTGATATGTCCCTTAGCATGGCTTTTGAGACAAAATTTTTCATAGATTTTCAACAATTTTAAATGCAGTATTTAATTGATCTAATTTTGCAAGTTGAAGTATTTAATAAATAAATTTGAAAATTAAGTGTTTAAATAGGTGTATTTTTATAAGTTCAAAGGTATTTGATGGGTGAAAGTAATGACTATTTAAATTGATCTGATTTTTGCCCAAGTTGAAAATGTTTAAATAAAACAAATTTGAATTGAAGTGTTTTAATAGGTTTGATTTTTATAAGTCGCAAGTATTTGATGGGTGAAGGTAAAAGTTGAAGGGGTGCGACATAGGTTAAAAGTAATAAAGTTCAGGGGCTAAATTTATGTATTTTAGC
>NW_023590909.1:4881934-4952393 GCF_014843425.1 Jatropha curcas | reverse complement strand
AAATATTTTTTTTGTGTGAGAATTTCGATCCTGTTTGCTGTTGTATGGCGATCTCAGTTATAGTGTGAGCGCCGGATGTAGGATATAGTGTGAGTAGTGTGAATGGAAAGTCTCAAAACCCCCTGTTTGGTTGGTCGAGATTAAGACCAATTCCGCTCCCTTAGAAACAGAAATGTCGAATTTAATAATACCAAATGGAATCCGTGGGTGTGGGGAGAAAAATAAGGTTTTGGAAAGGCTTATGCATTTGCCCCAACTCCCGTTTCCCCATGTCTGTTTTGTTTTATAAACTGTACTATGTTTGTGACATTTCATGCATCATTTTAATATTTTTTTTGTTTCCACAGAGATAATGTACCATTAATAAGAAGCTAGCATTTCGATGTGATGGACATTTGAATCTGTGAGCATTTTTGTGAGTGGACCCTCTAAATTTTCCGTTTTGGAATAACAAAACACATTAATGCAATTGTTTTTTATAAGTGAATTTGATACCCAAAAAGAAAAGGGGGTTGTAAAGGGGTTGAGATTCTTTGAATTTTCACATTTTTGGCATATTCGAAAATAAGCGTGAGAATTGCAAAAAAAAAAAAATTCCTGCCTTGGGAAACCATTTTGTTTCCAATGCCAAAATTAAGGAAACAAAAAATAAAAAAATAGAATGTAGCACAAAATATCCCTGCTTTGGAAATTCTTTTCATTCCAAGGCAAAAATTTAGGAACTCGAGGAAAATGGCCGGTTGTAAAAAATTCCAAAAAGGAACAAGTCGACACAGATAATGCCGATTGTTTAAATTACAAATAAAATTATTGCTATTGTTATTCATGCCGAATTTTTAGGGTCCCAGTCATCAAAAATGAGATCTTATTTCCATATTGATTATTAGCAGACATTAGAATTTGCATTTTTCACTCCTAATTGCCTATGTTTTTTCATTACAAGTGCAGAAACAGGAAAAAAAGGCAAAAACATCAGTCACATCATCTTCTCAAGCAAAAGAAGAAAGAGAGTAGGCCTGGATGAAAGCAAATTTGTAAGCAAAATGGGATCCTAGCAACAATCGCAGGAGAATTTGCATGTCCACGGCGATCCAGGCAAACCAAGCACGTAATGGAATGGAAGTGGATGAAAATATTTTTCAAAAAAAACAAAAGAAAAAAAAAAAATTTAAAAAAAAAAAAAAAACAAGAATATAAAACAAAAAAAATATATTATAAAAAAATCAAAATTCACTCTGTCAGCCTTCAAGGTTCGGGAGGCCTTAAGGAATTTTTTCCTGTCCTTTTAATTTTCAATTTGTTAAATTTTCTTGTGGTTTTTTTTTTTTTTTAAAAAAAAAATTTTATGCAATGGTAACATTTTAATGTATTTTTATGCATGTATCCTCCCACAGTGAGGACATTGGTGTCTCTCAATTGTGGAGGAGAATTTATATTTTCAATTTCATTTCATTCCATTATAAAAAATATAAATAAAAAAAAGGTCAGACTTCATTCACTTTAGTTCAATGTTTTAGTCTCTACATGTGAATTTGGCTTATATTTTTGCTTTGTTGAAAATAGAAGTCTTGAATAATATATCATGTTATCAAAGAGATTTAAATGCCTTTTTAACTTAGGTATTAAAGTATGACATAAAATTTTTCTTTGGTAAATATTAATCTTCTAGACATTATCTTTGACTTTAGAGAAGCATGAATCCTAACTTAAATGAAGAATATGAAGGAAAAGGGAAACTAAAGCCATAATACTTGTATATTTCGAGTCAATAAAGGATGAGAGTATTTTAAGAGAAAAATGAAAAAAAAAAACGATAGAGGGAACAATGGAAGTCCGTTCTAAAACAAAGTGGTACGGAGCATAAAATGCAACCACTTACCATTTACATTCCCACAAAAAAAAAAAAAAAAAAAAAAAAAAACCTTGCAATAAGAAATACCTTGAGAGTGTTGGTTATGAAGCATAAAATCAACCAAAAAAAAAAAAAAAAAAAAAAGAAGTAGGTTACCCAAAAATACCTTGAGACAAGAAACAATAGAGTGCTAAAATTGTCCTAAGTACTTCCCATTTTGCATTTTAAGGCAGGAGGATTGCCTATCTTATATTTTAAATGACTAGATTTTGTATAATCTAGATTTTTGTATAGCTATATTAACAATTTTTAATGTCATATTCATTTATACTAATTAGTTCATAAACACTTCAATCTCTTATCTTTGGTAGATTATTTAAGAAGTCTAAATCAACGAGTAAAAATAAACACGATCAACGTGAGTTAAAAAAAAAAAAAAGCGAAAAAAAAAAGATGAATATTTCTGGCTTGGGACAAGCAAAGAGCTAAGTGTGGAGAAATTGATAGCCTCGCAAAGCGGGCAATTTTGCTATGTTATTTTCATATAATTTGCATGACTGCATGTTGTTTTTATACATTTTACATTTGCTCGTATTGTTTTTATTTTAAAGTAATTATAGGAATACAATTTGAACAAAAAAAAAATGTTTTTATACATGAGGGAGTTGCATATTTTACCTCTTTTTGAATATTGCAGATCACCCTATCTTTTCAAAAAAAAAATGTAAATCTCTTTTTGAATGTTGCAGATAATAAAATAGTCACCCCATTCTTTTTATTCCCATATGTAAGCTTCTGTCTTTAAATAATAATTCATTTTTATGAGCTTTTCATTTAGTAACCCAAGGGCAGGAGGCCCAAATAACTAACACAGCTTTGTTGTCTGGTGTTGTCCATGTGTGTAGGAATTAATAAAGACAGAGTCATTGGAATCATTAATGGAAATAAGATCAGATACATTGAATAAAAGCTCATGGCCTGATCATAGAAGAGACAGAAAATCAACAACGGCATTTATTCTAGCAGGGGCTATCATCAAATGCTAATTTTCATAGAACCTAGCATCATCATGGGATATAGAACCAATTGACATATGCGGGTGTCACAGGGTCCTGCTTCGTTCCTTCATCTAAATACATGGTGTTTCGATTTTGCCAACGGTCAGCCAAATTAGTCAACAGATACGGTGTTATCAGACCACTCTCAAAGTTATGGGTTCTGGGCACACGCTGTATCACCCCATATTGACGGCTGATCCTGTCGGGGAATAGGCCAATGGAACGGCTAGGACCTGGGGCATACAACACATAATTGAGGTTCATACTTCCGGTCGTGACCAGTCTATCCTCCACCAAGAGACAAGTCCACCGAAATTGTGGGTTAATCTCCAAAATCGAAGCTTCTCCGGAGACCGAGATTGAAAGACTGGCAGGTCCATAGGTTGGAATTAAGCGAGCTGGACCGGAGGAATCAGGCAGGCTTAATTTGTCCAGAGCCCATGCTTGCAATAGCAATGGACAACTGCGATGATGAACATTGAAATCGGAGATGTTAAGGGCAATATCCCTGACCTAACACATTGTCTCTCCCATAATCATCATGAAGACAGTATGATGGCGCAATTGCATGTCACGAACAACAGTCAGAAGTCGAAAATCTCCAATTCCAGGCTGATCTCTGCTGTCGGTGGTGATAAGATGCGGAAGCGGTGGAAGCATCCGGAGAAAAAGCGGTGGAAGCATCCGGAGA
Source organism: Jatropha curcas (assembly GCF_014843425.1). The sequence goes on along the minus strand of NW_023590909.1, from coordinate 4,948,792 downwards.
AAAAGAGATAGACAAATGACGTCCGGATAATGCGGTGGACCACTCTTGCAGTGGATGGGCATTTTGGCCCACCTTATCAAAGAGGACCACACTTGTAAGTAGCTCATATACTTCAACAAATCCATTTACTCACCGCACAGGGGGGCAAGATCACCAGACATCCTCAGGTAAGTCTTCTCTCCACACTGCATCAGGGAAAGTATACATAAAAATTGGTGACAAGAAAATTTGACAGTTTTTGCTGAAACTCAAAATTCTTTGCAATGAACAAAAATAAAATTTTCAAGGTTTGCTTAAAAGATAATATTTTTGGTCTCGGGACGAAATTCCAGACGTCCCGAAATTCCAGACTGGGGGCAAAAATAAAATCTTTTGTCCTGATGCAAAAATTTCAAATTTCAAAATTCATGCATGGGGGCATGTGACGCTCCAACATTTAACAAAGGCAAGATCTGTTTGTACACAGATATTGCTCTTTTCTCTTGAAAGTTTTTCAGGCCAACCGGTGATGATTTTTCGAAGCCGATACGGTCCCACCAAACAAGTCCTGTATGTTTACGGACATCCCACCAAACAAGTCCTGTATGTTTACGGACATCCCACCAAGCAAGTCTTGTATGTTTACGGACATTGCACCAAACATGTCCTGTATGTTTACGGACATCCCACCAAGCAGTGATGATGTATTGCGAAGCTGTTTGGGTCCTTTTCTTGATTAGTGATGGGGTATTGCGAAGCTGATCAAGACAATCTTTTTTTTCATACTCTCTGAAGCCGACTACGCTGAGCTGAGGAAGTAAACAACCAAGCCGACTATGCCGTGCTTTGGTCTCTTTTCAAACTCTCTGAAGCCGACTACGCTGAGCTGAGCTCTCTGAAGCCGACTACGCTGATCTCTGAAGCCGACTACGCTGAGCTGAGGAAGTAAACAACCAAGCCGACTATGCTGTGCTTTGGTCTCTTTTCAAACTCTCTGAAGCCGACTACGCCGAGCTGAAGAAGTGAACAACAAAGCCGACTATATACTGTGCCTTGGATTCTTTTCAAAGTGACGTCCCAACATTTTTCTAACAAAAGGCAAGGTCTGTTTGTACACAGATATTGCTCTTTTTCTTGTGAACAATTTTTCAGGCCAACCGATGATGCTTTTTCGAAGCCGATAGGTCCCACCGAACAGTGATGGTGTATTACGAAGCTGTTCGGATCATTTTTCTCGATTAGTGATGGTGTGTTGCGAAGCTGATTGAGTCAATCCTCTTACTGATTTAGTGATGGTGTATTACAAAGCTGATCAGAACAATTTCAACCTCCAAGCAGTGATGGTGTATTACGAAGCTGTTTGGACTCTATTCCCGGTCAATGTCAACTCTCTTACCGAACAGTGATGGTGTATTGCGAAGCTGTTTGGATTATTTTTCTCGATTAGTGATGGTGTTGTTGCGAAGCTGATCGAGTCAACTCTCTTACAGATTAGTGATGGTGTTGTTGCGAAGCTAATCAGGCCAATTTCAATTGTCCCACCGAACAGTGATGGTGTATTGCGAAGCTGTTTGGGTTCTCTTCCCAGTCAATGATGGTGTATTGCGAAGTTGACTAGGGCATACAAAATTCTTCAGGCCGATCAAACCGAGCCTCGAAGGTGTCTTCATAGCCGATCAAACCGAGCTTTGGAGTCATTCACAGATTCAACGGGAGCCGACGAAGCGGATCAAACTGAGCTAAGGAGGTGACCAGAGGATCAATTCAAATCCTTCAGGCCGATCAAACCGAGCCTCGAAGGTGTCTTCGAAGCCAATCAAACCGAGCTTCGAAAAGCTGATCAAACCGAGCTAGTTAGGGTGGCAGATGATCAAGTCAACCCCAAACATCTTTCAAGCCGATCAAAACCGGGGCTTTGAGGGATGGTTGCCAGACTGAAGGCGCCGTCAGCTAGACCACTTCTAACATTAATCGTTTATACAATTAATGATTAAAGGTTGGGGGGCAAAACTGTTGACGCGTGTTTTTTATGCCCCGCCTGAATCCGATGAGGATATTAAGAGAGGAATGGGATTAATGCTATCTTAGAAGCCTTCTATATCAAAAAAAAAAAAAAAAGACCTGCTACAGTGACTCGCGAGCGCGAATCTACCCTGCTGCGGAGCGCGAAGAAGCGCCAAATGGAGGTAGGAGAGCTTAGGCGCGCAACTCGCGAAGCGCAGCCTCACATGTCGCGAGCGCGACCGACATTCGCGAGCGCGACTTTCACCTGCGCCCGAGCGCGAGAAGCGCAAATGAGAGGCCAAGAGAGTATAGCCGCGCAACTCGCGAGCGCGGAGGGTCTCATATGCGCTTAGAGCGCGAGACCGACATCCGCGAGCGCGAATCCACACTACGCGAGCGCGAGAAGCGCTGCTCGCAAGGCAGAGAGCTAGTTTGCATGAGTCGCGAGCGCGACTCATGCCTGATTTATGTTTTATGCTTTATTTTTTTATTTTTTTTATTTTATTATTTTATTTATTTTAGGTTTAATATAAATTAATGCTACAGTATTAACCTAGCTCTATAAATTCATCCTTTTCTCACAATTTTAAGAGACACAACCACAGACGAGACAACCTCACACAACAAAAAAAAAACCTAACAAAGAAAATACACTCTATAGCCAATTTTCCTCCAAACACTCTTGTGAGTTGATTTGAAGGAAAATTACTATTAGATATCCATTTTAGATGAATCAAATCATAAAAAATAAAAGATAAAAAAACAACGCATTTAAATCCTAAAAAAAAAGGGGCTTCTAGAGATCTTGATCCATTTACAATCCTCAATCTGAGGATCAGGTAATTTCTTTAGCATTCTTGTATTTTTCTTTACATATTTTGTGTTTTCATATATTTTTATGATCTTAGTGATTTGAGCTTCTTTAAATTATAATCTGTTTATATTTAGCTATTTTATATGTCCTTAAATTATATTTGAACAAGAAATAATGTAAATAATCACTTAAAATGAAATCTGGACAAAAAAATTCAAGCAGCTGTTCATCGATGAACAGTAACTGTTCATCAATTTTCCAGAAATAATCGATGAACAGTAACTGTTTTGTTCAATGAACAGTGACTGTTCATCAATTTTCCCAGAATCGATCGATGAACAGTAACTGTTTGTTCATCGATGAACAGTAAATGTTCTTCAATTTTCCAGAAATTGACACTGTCCACACACTATTCATGTACTGTTCATTATTTTTTCAGAATTTGATCTATGAACAGTACCTGTTTGTTCATCTATGAACAGTACTGTTCATCCGATTTCCAGAAATAAAAAAAATAACAAAAATAATAAATTTTGCACAAAATAAGGTTTAATAAATTAACTATGAACATGTTGCAATTTAATTAAGCTTAAATTATTATAATGTGATTATATATATTTATTTGTATGAATTTTATTATTTTATTATTTGTATGAATTTTTATTGGTTTATGGATTTAATTTTTCATTTGATCTGTATATATATTTTTGGATCCGCGTTGTTTACCCGCCTTTTAACCATAGGGCAAGAACGGGTCATTTATTTATTTGATTTATTATTTTCTTGATTCGGTTTGTCCCCCGCCTTGAACCTAAGGCAAAGAGCGGTCTTTATTTATTTGTTTTAATGCTTTGGTTAATTTGCTCTATTTTGAATAATTGTTATGTGATAATTTAGATTTGTTTGGGACGATTAAATAATTTTCCAAATAGGAACTCGATCCGGTTCATTGGGTTGGGGTTTAATTTAAATAAATAATTTGGCTTTTCTTAACTTAAAATAAATTAGAAATCATAGGTTAATTAGAGGCCGGTTTTTCGTGGCGTCGGCTTCCCCAACGGGCCAACCGTACCCAATTTTCCCTTACCCAGAAGATCGCATTTGGTGCGCCTGACCAGTCTTTTTAAAATTAATTTGGCCTTAGAACAAAATTTGGGTTTTAAAATGAAGTCATTTTTATAAAAATGGTTCCCATTGCCTTAAACAATGGGGGTGGCGACTCAAAATTGTTTATTAAGACCGATTTATCGGCACCGTGGCATCAAAAATAAAAAAACATTTTCATCAAAAATTCAAAAAAAAAAGAAAATTGATGTTTTAAACAATGGGTGGCGACTCAAAATTGTTTATAAGACCGATTTATCGGCACCGTGCATCAAAATAAAAAACATTTCATCAAAAATTCAAAAAAAAAGAAAATTGATGTTTTCGGGTCCTTCGGGGGGATTTTCGGCGAAAACAATTTCAAACACCAAAAGGTATATATTGCTACACATTTATGCCTTTTGGATTGAAGAACGCTACTACTACTTATCAACCGACAATACAAAGGATCTTTGATGATATGCTTCACAAAAACATTGAACGCTATGTCGATCATCTAGTTGTAAAGTCAAAGAAAGAAAGTGACCACATCCATGATCTTCGACAAGTATTTCAGCATTTATGTAAATTTCAATTGAAGATGAATCCTTTAAAATGTGCATTTTGAGTCTTGTTAGGAAAATTTTTAAGATTCATTGTGAGGCACCGAGGTATTGAGATTGAACAGTAAAAAATTGATGCAATCCTCAAAATGTCGGAACTTCGAAACATTCATGAAATCAAAAGCCTACAAGGAAAATTGACGTACATTTGAAGATTTATTTCAAATCTAGCCAGTCGATGCCAAGCATTCAATCGACTCATGAAAAAGGGTGTCTGTGACATCCTGACCCGGCAAAGTGATCCTAATAGGGTGGGTAGAGCAAAGATCCTAGCTAGCTTACAAAAATCTTTTGCTGATGTATTTAGCCATATGTTTGCAATAAAGAAACCGATGCATTATTTGAAGGCTCATTCAATTCGATTGATTTCATATGCTGATCCTGTCAAATAGAGATTACATACATCTCATAAAGAGCAACAAAAGAGTGAGCCTTTGCTGATTTTCTTACAAACCATCATATTCCCAATTATTGGAAGTTCTCTGTAGATTTGCCATATGAAGAAGTTTTCCTTATTTAAATTCCACAACCTTGGAGAATGTTCTTTGATGGTGCATTAAATCAGATAAGTGTAGGAGCTAGAGTTGTTTTCATCACTCTAGAAGGGCAAATCTTACCTTTCGCGTTCAACTTAGTCGAGAGGTGCTCAAATAATGTTGCAGAATATCAAGCTTTAATACTTGGCTTAGAAATGGCAATTAACTTGGAGATATATAACTTGAGGATATTTGGAGATTCGAAGTTGGTTATCAGTCAAGTACTCTCCCTTTATGAAGTAAGAAAGCCAGAATTGTAGCACTACTTCAACTATGCTACTAAGCTTCTTTTCAGATTGACAGTACTTCCATCGAGCACATATTATGAAAAGAAAAATTCCAAGCTGATTCTTTAGCAAATTTGGTGTCAACTTTAGCATTGCTGGATGTAGAAACGAAAGTGCCAGTATTTAAGAGATGGGTAGTACCACCTATATTGGATGTTGAACTCAAAGAGGTAAAAGTTGTCTGCGTTTATGAAGTTGAAAAAGAAGATTGGCGATATTCGCTTGTCAACTATCTAGACCATGGAAAATTGCCAGATGATCCAAGGAAGAAAGCTAAAATAAGACAGCGATCTTCTCGCTTCATAAACTTCAAAGGTACGCTTTATTGCCGCTCTATTCATAGAGTCTTCTTACTCTGCCTTGGAGAGGAAGAAACTACCAAAGCCTTAGAAGAAGCACATTCAGGTGTTTATGGTGTACATAAATCTGGGCCAAAGTTGCGCTTTCAAATTAAAATGATGGTTTGTACTATTGGCCTACAATGGTGACAAATTACATGAATTATGCTGAAAGATGTCAAGAGTGTCAATTACATGCAAACTTAATTCATCAATTGTCTAAACCACTTCACCCAACAGTAGCATCATGGCTTTTTCGAAGCTTGGGGATTGCATGGTGTAGGATCACTTCCAAAAAGTTCAAGTGGCACCTCTACATTCTTACTGCTAATAGTTAATTCTCAAAATGGGTGGAAGCCGCTTCACACAAAGAAATCAAGAAGGAGATTATAGTGTGCTTTATTAGAACCAACATCATTTATCATTTTGGTGTGCCTCAATACATCATAACTGATAATGGAAATGAGTTTTATAATAAAGCCATGGACAAATTATGTGAGCAATTCAAGTTTAAGTAATATAATTTATCCATGTATAATGCACCAACAAATGGTCTTGCAAAAGCATTCAATAAGACTTTGGGCAAACATATCAAGAGGATAACCAATCGATTAAGAAGGGATTGGCATGAAAGACTAGGGGAAGCCTTATGGGCCTATCGAATACATATAGAACACTAACTTAAGCAACTCCATATTCGCTTGTTTATGGTGTAGATGCTATTCTTCTTCTCAAAAAATAAATTCCATCATTGAGAATTACTATCCAAGAAGTTCTTTCAAACGAAGGCAATGCTCACTTTGCTTGCAGAAGTTAGAAGCATTGGATGAAAAATGACTTGAAGCACAACAATGTTTGGAGTGTTATCAAGCTCGAATGTGCAAAACTTTTAACAAGAAGGTGTGAATCCGCTCTTTTCAAGTTGGCGATATGGTTCTAGCAGTAAGAGGACCAATAACTATATCACAATATATGGGTTCTTCTGAAATTGGGATGGACCATATGTACTTCAAGAAGTCTACACGAATGGAGCATACATGACAATTGATTAAGATGAAGTGCGAATTAAGCTGAACAATAGCAAGTTTTTGAAGAGACACTACGCCTAGAAGCTCGACTATGCTCTTGGCCCACACGAGCTAAAACTGTGAATGATTAATCAAAAAAAAAAAAGAACAAAAAATATTATAGTTAAACTACGTTATGACTTGATCCTTCCGTAAGAGGATATGTAGGCAACTTAGTATTATACTAAGTTCAGTCACATAAAAAAAATGTCAAACAAAAAAAAATTTTTTGAACTACACTATGACTTGATCCTTCGAAACGAAGGTATGTAAGTAGCTTAGTATTTTGCTAAGTACAGTAGCGTAAAAAAATTCAAGATTGAGTAAGAAGCTTGAAAGAAGATTGATGAAGTATTTCACTTGATGTGGAGACAACTTACTACTATCTTCCAAAAAGAAACTTGTCTTCATGGTAAGAGATGGACCTAAATAAGCTTTCATTTCCATAAAAATTTTGGTGGCTGCAGTTTCATTACAATACTTCGTCATTCGTTATCCACTACAGAAAATCATCTTAGTATCTTCGTCAACAACATGCGTAAAGTGTGTGTTAAAATGATTGGCTAACCAAGCATAAACGTAGTGGAAAAGCAATGATACTTCATAGCTTTTCAAAGCTGTAGCAATAGAGATTGCTCGAAGGCCTCTATAAATGCTTGTTAAAATAGGCCAAAGAAAAGATCTCTCCAAATGCAATCATGCTTGCAGCTTTGAAGGTTCTTGGACGAATGAGATTTTTAAGATCATGTGGTAACACAAACTTGCATAGCCAATAATAAATCAAAGTCACCAAGTAAACTTCTTCCCGTAGATCATCTTCTATATTCAGGATTTCGAAAGGCTTTTGTCAATTCGCATCTCGCAGTAGTTTGTTGCTAATTACACCTGAAGGATTGAAATTTTTCTTGGGAGGAGCAATTTTTTTAGTGTAGTCTTTTTTAGGAGGCTCGGATATCTAACAGGACCGCAAAACCAAAAGTTCACCTAGTTGCGAACATTCAACTCAGAGCCTTCGTCAACCAGCTTGACATTTTTGTAGTATGCATAAAATAAGTACTCGCAGCTTTGTGGTAAGAAGGGAGTTCCACCTCCGTCGACTCCAATAAGATCCGCAGTTGAAGGGATTATCTCATCGTAAAATGAGCTATTAATTGGAAGTCCTCCTACAAATTTTAAATCTCAAAGAGAAATAGAATCTTCTCTAGCTGGGAGGAAAAGAGTATTTGTTGAAGCACTACAATGCTTACATAAACATTGAATGACGTTAGGGGAGCGATCTTAAGCGAAGAGCGATGCGAATAAAGCGTGATACACCGTGACCTTCAAAAGTAGTTGCTTATTACTTGCCAACACATCTTTAAGTCACTCCCAATAGTGTTCGACGAAGGTAAATTCACCAACAAATTTGAAAGGATGATGCCAAGAGACTTTGTTATTGTGGATGCAACTTCTCAAAAGTAAAAGATTATTTGATGGAGTTTGAAGCAAGTAAAGTGAAGATTGCAACAAACGCATAGGACGTGCTTAACTACTCATGTGAAAGTTGAAATTCACAAGTGCATTCAATAGTCCAATCCATAAGGTGAGGAAGGTCTACATTACTTGGTGCTTTGGCTCCAAAATTCCTCGACGGATCTTTAAAAAGTGAAGGTCATTTCTAGATTTAAATCCTCTTCGTCATCGCTCAAAATTTTCATGCATGAAACTTTGCGCGAAACGAAAGATCAACAACGCAAACCATCTTGATGAAGTCTCGAAAAGAGTTGACTAGCTAAAAAAAGAATCAAAAGAGAACTTGTTAAAAAAAAAAAAATCAATTACGGCATGTCCATGGCAAAAATAATTCATATGAATTTAGAAAAGATCAAACCAAATCAAATTCATGAGATCAATCATGTTCAAGCCAAATTAAATTCGTGAGTTACTTGTCAGCAATTAAATATAATCGTGCAAGCAAGGGAGGTTACTGTTCATGGTCATCAATTAAGAATTAAAAAAAAAAAAGGAAAATTCAAATAAGTTTGAATTAAGTTAATGTCGATGCACAGTAATTAACGAGCCAAGATTGAGTGTAGGCCGGGGTCGTCAGGCTAGGTAAAGAGAAGGAAAAAGAAAAAAGAAAAGGAAAGAAAAGATTCAAAGTTGACGTGGTTGATTATGCTATTGTCCAAATTTTTATACAAGGACAAAACATGAAAAGGTTCAAAATGATTTTTAAGAAAAAAATTCAGAGCAATAAAAAAAGACCTACATTGTGCATGGATGGAAGGTAATTTTTGTTAGTTGCTTGAAGATTTTAAAAGTGAAGAAAAAGTTTTGGGGTCAAGATTCCTTTCATAGAAGATTTGTCAATTCTAAATTCAATGAGAATTAAATCTTTAACTAAAAATTCAACAAATATTTAAATTTTTAACTCTAAATTTGATAAGGATTTAAATCTTCAATTCCAAATTCGACAAGAATTCAATTTTTCAACTCCAAAATCTTCAATGATTTTTATCTCTTGAAAGACAAAAAATTTAAAAATAGGACATTTGAATTATAAAAAGATTAGAGTTTCACCCAATTTGGGCTAAAAAAATTAATTAACCTGTTAAATTGGAGTTGCCAAAAAAAAAAAAGAAAAAGGTTTAACTTGAAAATGCAAGTTAAAAAAAATTCAATCAATCAACATTAAATTGCCAAGAGTGTTAAAAAAAAAAAAGAAATTATTTTTGGCTGATTAAATTAGGCCATGCAAATTATCATTTGCGAAAATTTGAAAATTCATGCAAAAAAAAAGGCATGGGTTAAATTAAAAAAAAAAAAATTTATCTCCATCAAATTTTTGAGATTCATTCAAACAAATTCATGAATAAGTCTCGAGGAGGCAGGCATGGCCACCGGTTTGGTTCTAACCGGAATCGAACCGGAACCGAACCGTACTGTAGACGAACCGAAACCGGCGGTTCATAATTTTGAACCGAAACCGGCGGTTCAAGAGCCGGTTAAGGCATGGCCACCGGTTTGGTTCTAACCGGAATCGAACCGGAAACCGAACGTACTGTAGACGACCGAAACCGGCCGGTTCATAATTTTGAACCGAAACCCGGCGGTTCAAAGAGCCGGTTAAGGTTCATGTAGATGTTAAAATAATGAACCGGAAATCGGCCCGAAACCGGCGTGTGAACCGGCGGTTCCGGGTCCGGTTTGAACCGGATACACAGAAAATGTAGCTTAAAATTTTTATAAAAAAATTTATATCAATTGATTGATTGTAGTTGATTTGATTTATTGGTTGGAAGAGAAGTAAAATGCGTACATAAGTTATAAAAAGTTGTGAAAAAAATACACATTTTTTTACTTAAATTTTATATAAAAAAATGGTACATGAATAGTTGATTTATATAAAAAAATACTTTTCAAGTGTTAAAAAAAAAGAGTGTAACGGGATAGTTTGATATGATAGGTATTTTTTATTTATTTTTTGGTTAAATAGAATTTTATCCATTTTATTCATTTTAATCATTTATTATTTATTTACTATTAATTTTTACTAATATATAAGGGAACCAATTTGGAAAAACTAAAAATGAGGACACATGTATAAATATGATGAGTTGATGATTTTTTATTTCAACAATCAATTATATCCTAACTCTTCTTTATTCTCAATCAAAATTCTCTCAAATTTTACATAGTTTCATTATTTTTCCTTATTGCTTTTATTTTCCTAATATTGGAATTTATCTATTGTTTATTTTATTTCTTACATCCAATTCCAAATTCTTTCTCTATCTCAAATTTTTCCATTCATAATTTACTTCATTTTTGATTTTTTAAATTTAATTTTCTTAGTATTTGAAAATAATAATTTCCCCAACTCATTTCATTAATTTTATATTCCATTTTATTAGTTTTTTATATTAGTAAATTAGCCAAAATTTATAAATTTTAATGTAATAATAGTTCTTAAGTTTAGTTAATAGATTGTTTTTCTTTAAAATTATAATTTAATTCATTTAGTTAATAAAATTTAAACATTTTAAAATTATTATTTTATTCATGAATTCGGAATCAAATTTTATTATTTTTTAAAAAATTTCCGTTAATGCCGGAAACCGAATCGGAACCCGTAATTTAACCGTCTCGGTTCGCCGGAACCGTGCTGAACCGGTGCCGGAACCGGAGGTTCAGGGTCGATTCCGGGTTCAAAATTTTTAAACAACCGTGCCGGAACCGGAGGTTCAAGGGTCGATTCCGGTTCAAAATTTTAAACATCTCGAACCGGCAGTTCAGTGAACCGGAACCGGTGGTTCACTCAACCGGCCATGCCTACGAGGAGGCACATGTAAACACCTAAATTTTATTTAAGTTAATTTAATTATTAACTTAATTATTTAATTAGCTCATTAAATTGTTAGTTAGTTAAATTAAATAATTTATTTTCATAAGTAATCAAATATTTAATTATTAAAATAAAATTATTTAATAAATGTTATTTGCTGCATTAAATAAATAATGTAGTAAAATCCAATCTAAATTCACCAAGTGGACCAATTAAATTAAGTACTTGGCGAATAAGTCAGACGTCTTCATAAAATAAGTAACAACACAGCAGCCAGTAAAAGCATGTCAAGCGGACCAATCAAATTACATACTTAGTAATAAAACTTCCTCAAATCTCTATAAATAGGTGGCATCTCTTCACATAGAGGGACACACACACACATGCATAATTAGAAATATAAAAAAGAAGCCTCAAAACTTTGTCAAACTCAAGACGCAAAAAGTCTCTCCTAAATCCAAAGAATCAAACTTTTTTCAATTTCAATTAAAGATCAAGTCTATTCGGTCCTTGAATTGTACACAAAGTTCATTCTACATTAATTCAATATCTAATCTTTTTGACCGTTGAATCGTATTCAAGATTAAGTCATTTCAATTCTTAAATCGTGTTCCAACAACAAAGAAAATAATCAAAGGATAATCTTCTTTGTAAGAGAATATTTCACACTAGAGATTGTATTCACTTCTTTATCAATACAATTTGTATTTTTATATTTTTTATTTCTTAATTTTCAGGAATAAATTGTAGGCATACAATCAAATTAAATTACAGCAATTAAGAATAAAGTCTAATTAGGTGTCGAAGTCAATTATTTATATTATAGTAAAATAACTTAGTTACCTATAAAGAGGTCATACAGTAAGATATTTATTTATTTAATATATTATCTAATATTTTTATTAAATATAAATGCAGCATGTATTGGGTATTAATACACTCTTTTCAACACAGCTACGAAAAATAAAACAACAAAAGATAGGATAAAAACAACTATCTAGTATTAAATTTAATTACTCATCAAAAGTTATTTAAAATTTTAGTAAATAAATCAAATTTTTATTTATCTTATTGTCAGAATATTTATAATTTATGAAATTGCAAATATAATAATAATCATAAAAAAAAAACTAAGTGATCACAGAATACTACTTAATAGTAAATAATCTATTTAATACTTTTACGAAAATTCACATACTAAAACAGATCTAATATAGCGATCCTTCTATGCTTTATAGTATCAGTAATCTTGGTGATAGCACCACTGCACTTGTAATCGTGTCACTGTGCACATTTATATATCTAAAATTTTCACTAAATTTACTTACAGCAAATGGAGTTGGTTTAAACAGTAAATAAGTTGTATCATGCGGTCTAGTACGGATATAGAAAATAAGGGATAATTTAAATGTGCTTTCCGGCGAATAATGAGCAGTTGAAAATGTCCTATCTATTTAAGATATATTTATAAATAAAAAAAAAATCAATTTCACACCGCCCAAACTAATTGTTTTTAAATTCTAGCCGTAACTTCAAAAAAAAAAAATTCCAGCCGTTGGATCCATTCAACACTTGTCGAATGAAGATTGGATTGTCTACTTTTTTTTTTTTTTTTAATGTAAAAAGGATGTCTATCTACTTTTTTTTTTTTTTTTTGGTGAAATATTTTTTGTTTTTCTAATAAGGGGTTTGCTTTTGACCAAATTTAATAACAATTATTTATGGTGAATAAGTAAAATATAACAAAATAAAAAACCCTCTTGTCATTTGTTTATTTCATGAGCAGAACTTTCTCCTAACCAACCAATAATAATAATAATAATAATAATAATAATAAATACAACCTCATGAGTTTACTTTATGATCTGACCTTCCTCTTATTGTCTAGTAATTGTTTTATAATATATGTGTTGTGTGTTGTTATTAGTTGTTGTTTATATTTATTTATTTTTAAATAAATAAAATATATCAAATTAGAATATCGGTTTATTTTATATAAAATAACAAAATTAAACAGTAAGTCCAAAATAAATTAAATGACTTATTATTAATATTATAATTTATAATTTATAATATGGTTTTTTTTTAAATAACCATGTTTACCATATAAATCGATCATAGTATGTTGTCCATTTGTGTAGATATTATGATTTTGTGGTCAAATTCATTTGTTTTATAATTCTCTAATAATATTGTAGTTACCTCTTGATATTTTTCCGTTTTTCAAAAAATAGATAGAAAATAATATAAATTTACATGATTAACGATAAGATAAAATATCTAATGCAAAGAAAAATTAAAAAATAAAAAAAAAAGCACTAATCATAGAATGAAAATAAAAATAAAAAAATTACGTAAGAAAATAATAAAAACCAAGAATAAATAAAAAAATGAAAATTTTAAAGTTTCATAGAATGAAAGTCAACTTTTAAATTATTTTTAAATTTACATTTAATATCTTTTATTAACAAAATCACACGTGTTTTTCCTTAGAAGTAAGACTAGATAAAATTACTAATATTTCTAAAAATTGATTTACAAATAGTCAGAGTCAAAATATAAACATATCTTTTTGAAAAATATATCCAATGAAATTATACCAAACACAAAAGAATATTAAAAATAAAAAGAATGTATTTTTTTTATCTCTCCAAATAAAATCTTTTAAATTTCAACTATAATAAAATTAAAACTAGGCAAAGGTTTGCTTGTAATTTATAAATACATATCAAAGAACCATTTTTCCTATGAATTTTTTTTTTTATTGTTGTATATTGTATTTATTAAGTTGTATTTAGTATATTATTAAAAAAAAAATTTCTGCAGGCTGCTTTATTAAATTATCATCTTATTTGTAAAATTATTAAATTATGGAAATTGTAGTGCTATTAATTTATTTAAATAACTATACAATTCAATTAAATTTTTAGGCTTTAGTTAAACTTTATAAAGGTTTTAGTTAAAGTTTATAATTCAAACAATTTATCTTATTATAGATAATTCCATACAAATAAAGTTTTAAAATGGATGATATATAGATGGATATATTATTTATTTTATAATTAAATTATTTAAGGATGATATATAGATGGATATATTATTTATTTTATAATTAAATTATTTAACAGTAAAATATAATTTAATTATTTATTAATATTAATTAGGTTTTTTTTACCAAATTAAAAGTTACAGAATGCAAGAATGTTTTTCCTGTGGCAAAAAGATATAGTAAAATTCTTTTAAGTCAAAATAACAAGAGGCATTCAAAGCCTCTCATGAGCTATGGTTCTTAATTTCAACAACCTAATATTTCGTGGACTACCTTCCAAACAAATACCTAGATGAGATGAAAAACAAATACCTAGATGAGATGAAAACCTTCAAAAAAAGCTAGTGAAGGCCAAGAATATAAATGAAAAAACAAAATGTGAGCTAACAATTTAAAAAATAATAATTAATTTATTTGGTAATTAATAATAAATAACACAGCAAATGAGAGATTACCTTATAAGACAGCATTAACAAATTAGTTAGTGGAAAAAGAAGGCATATAAATTTTTTCAATTAAACTAATATTCATGCGAATTGCATTCGGATCAATACAGAATAAAAAAAACCCTCTATTTTGCTTTTTATATGCTTTTGTTCCTTCGAAGAGTCCTGAAACAGAAATAATCAATTTATTAATTAATAAAATATTCAACAATTTGGGAATGTTTAGTAATTAATTACTTGACTTCATTATATACATGGAATCAGTTGGCAAAAGACCAATACAAAATTATCCCCATCCAAACAGCATATTCACCATCACTTAACCAAATTAAAAGAAAAAATAATTTTTAAAAAGCTACATGCACTTCATATGTATCTAAATAATTGCTCAAAGAAAAGATTTTTTATTCACCTGTAAGTGAAAGATTGAGGAATGTAGAAAGATATATAGATCATTGGCAATCTAATCCATCGCCATGAACGTTTTTTATGTTGAGTTAATTTTATTATTTAGAGATAGTATGAGTTAAATCTGACAGCTAAGTTTTAGCTAGATTTTGTAATTCAAATAATTTTTTGTAATTCAAATAATTTGTTAGTGTAAATAATATTTCTATAATAACAAAGTGATTGTAGAAAAATATTAAAATCCAATCAAATCATAATTTGTTAGTGTAGATAATAATTCTATATGGATAAAGTGATCTTAGAAAATATTAAAATCCAATCAAATTATAATAAAATGAAAAGAAAACTCAAAAATCTATAAAAAAAAAGATAAATAGGAGTGTTGAATGGAGAGACCGCGTTAACTTATCTTTTGCTTCAAGATTATATATATATATATATATATTATATATATATATATATTAGAAAATAAAATTGGAAAATAAAAATATAAAAAATTTCATATTATATATTAGAAAATAAAATTTGGAAAATAAAAATATAAAATTTTCATATATCTTTATTATCATATGTATAGATTACAAAATAAATTCAACAAATTAAAAAATTAAAAAAATTTTAAAATTTTGAAAAACTTAATTATCTATATGTATCTATCTATTTAATTAAAAAAATTATAAAAAGTATATCCAATCAATTCATAAAAAATATTTTAAAATTAAAATTTTTAGTTGAGTACAATTATGGTTATTTTAGGTTACCATAAATTTTATTAAAGATATTATTGGAATTTTCTTTATTTCCCTCATCCACATTTATATATACTAAAGATAGATTATAAATTATGTTTCTTGAACACTCACTACATAAATTACCACTTGAATTTTATAGAAAGAAATTTATGTTCGGTTTAGTATAAATGAATTCAAATATGGAATTCAGCTGTAAATGTGAATGAAATTTTATATTTGGTATGATTAATTTAAAACTTATAATTTAATTGAATTTTACGTAATCATGTTTAGAACAAATTCATAATTTAAAATTTATTTGCTTTTGTTTCATAAAATATCTTTGAAATAGTAATTTCACAAAAATAAATAATAATATCAATTATATTTATGTTATGCTATATGAATGTTTTATATTTTTATTAAAATATATTTATAAAATAAAAATCATATTAATAAAATTATTGCATTTAATTTAGTGATAAATGAATATTTAACTTGAATCTCTTTCATCGATGGTAAAAACAATGCTAAAAAATATTAAAATAAAAGATGAAAAATATAAAAATAATTAAAAACACAACACTAAGAAAAAAATTTTCTAAAAAGTTTGAGAAAATAAATAATTTAAATAATTAAAAAAAATTGAAAAATTGGCTTTGTAGATGGAGAACGGTAGTTTTGTCATAAAAAGTTGGATTAGTTAATTTTGGGGGATTAATTTTTTCAACTATTTTTGTAATGTTTGGTGTAGTCATGTCCAATTCCATAGAATTGAATTCCTAGAATTGAAATCCATATTTTTTTTATTACAAACATAAAAATATGAATTTCTAAATGAATTTCACAAAATTTATTTGTTCCAAACAAGGGGTTAGTCTTGAACTTTTAAATTGATTTATTAGAGCATTTAATTTATTAAATATTTTAACTAATAAAATCATACCCATTAGATATAAATTTAAAATATTTTTAATTATTAGATATTAATAGTGAGATACTTTACGGTAAAAAATTTACATCATTAAACAATCATTTCTACATTTTTAATTATTCTATAAATGTTCAATAAATTTAAATTTAATTTTTTTAATATTATAAATGGGAATTCGAACCTATATCTATTCCTATCTATTGGTGTATTTAAATTTATAAGTTAAAGCATCTAATATATATAATATTATAATTTAATAAGTATAAATTTAGAAATTAAAAAGTGTAATTTGATAAATCAAGATAAAAATTGAGGCTACTACTACAGATGTCAATTTATATATTTAATGTTATTTGAAAATTAAATACTTAAATGAAAAGTATTAGTCCTTCCACAATTACGAGTTTAGACTTATTATTTTGGATTGTAAATTTATTTTAGGTCCTAGACTTGATATTTCAGTCAAGTAGGTTAGGAGGCAAGTAAATGCGAGTGTTCATACTCTTGCTAGGGCCTCCTACCGTTATGCTCGATTTTAAGTTTGGGATAGTGTCACAAATTGTTTATTAGATTATTTTTTGTTGAGACAATGAAGATTTGTTATTTCTTTCAATAATAGTAATTAATTTCATGCAGGAAAATAAAATCAGTTTATATATTTAATATTATTTTAAAATTAAATACTTAAATGAAAAGTATTAATTAATTTCATGCATGAAAATAAAATTCTTATTTGATTCATTAAGAATCAAATAAGAAGTAAAATATTTATATTGGTATAAAATATATCAAAAAAATCTAAGTTTATTATTTAGATGTCCTCTTAAACGAGAATTTAACACTGCGAAGGATATGGATTATCTACAAAGGATGTGCAAGGAATCGACAAAACGCACCGCGTCGTCGTTTTTTTGATCCATTGCCTACGTATATAACAAAATGATAGTGCCCCTCCAAGCCAATTGACTATATTGCCCCAGACATAATTATCTTTCAACTGTCTCGTGTATGGAATCTGGTTGTAGACAATGAAAGGGGAAAATGATTAAAAGGAAAGGAATCCAATAATGGTGAAAGCCTAGGGTCCTATTCCAACAGAGAAAAAATGAGAGTACGAAAAAGCATTTTTGAAAAACAAATATTTGACAGAAAATCTTGTGCCTAGAGCAGTTTGAGTTGGTGAGTTTCACAGACGGAGAGAGAGGCTGGAAGGGCCATAGCTAGGGCTGAGCAAAACGGTATGTTGGATTCAAACCGAACCGAGGTCATAAAATACACTTACAACAGACCGAATCGAACCGAAATTTGCATTGAACCAAACCAGTCAATTCGGCCTGCAGCAGTTAGTTGTGTGAGTTTCTCTGACGGAAAGAGAGGGGCCGGAAGGGGCCATAGTAATAATGGTAAAAGTCTATTGATATTAACATCGAGGATATATTTGTCAATTTTTATGTTTTTTTTTTAAAGTCATAAAAAATCAAACATAACAAATAAATATTCTAAAATTTTATTGCAAAATGTATTTTAACTTTACGTTAAAATTAAAAAAATGATTATTTTATAATTTAAAAATTATTTATTTATTAGAGTAAATATTAAAAATAGATTTAAAATTATATTTCAATTCTAAAAATATTATAATAATTAATAAATAATTAAACTTAACAAAATAATACAATAAAATATATATGTTGAATCAAATAATATATAATTGTTTATGTAATTAATAAGGAGAGATTTTAAAGTATTACATTAATAAAATTAATATTTAAATTTTCTTTTTATTTTAAGAATATAAGTTGATTTCTCATTATTTATTTTTATTTATTTATTATTTAAAAATTGTTTAAGAAAATAAAACTTGTTTATGTAAGAATTATTTATTTTTGTAATTTCATACTTTTCTCTCTCTGGATGATGAATATTTTTTTTAGTTAAAACCCAATAAAAAGCAACCTCAGCAACAAGAAGAATATTATGCTTAATTAATTATATAGGTTTATAGTGTGCAAAACAAATTTTCATATAACCTTTAAAGTTAAAATGACTAAGTAGTAAATTAATTTATTAATTATTTGTGGATGTGGTTATCTCTTTTTATGGAAGAAGAGGGGATGCTTTAAGGAAAATCAAATGTGTAATTGCAAGCAATTACAGAAATCCAATTTATTTATTTATAATAAATTTTTGAATGTAGGCATTTTGGTACTTTTATTAATTTATAATATATTCATTCTTTTATTCCTAAAAAGCAATGGATTGTATGGAATCGGTTAATTTTACAGGTAAAAATATATTTTTAGTGCATAATTTTTCCGTTGCATTTTTCCATAATTTGGGCCTTAAATATGAGATTTAAGGTAATCCTGAGACTACATGTACCTTAAAAAAAATTTAAATACAAATAAAAAGTAAAATTCCAAAGTCAGTCTTAAACATAGCATATATGTGTTGTTTCACATAAGAAGAATGACATAATCATACTTCATATTCTACTCAGTACGATATAGCTGTGCTCAGCTTATAAAAAGTACAACATAGCCATACTTCAGTTTGACTTTGCAAAATTCATTTTATAAGGCTTTAATAAAACCTCTTTGGCTCTCCCAAGTATTGTATCCATATTATTTTTGGAAAAATAATAAATTGGTCCTTGAATTACAGTCAAATTAACATATGAGGACTTTTATTTTCAGAACTAACTATAATTTCCCTAATTTATAATTCCATTAGCATATGTTGGTTATTCGTCCAAAGGAGCCTATTGACAATTGACTAAGAAATTAATCCCTAAATTATAATCAAACTAACAATAGGGTTCCTAACTTATGATTATTGTTAATACTTTGGCTCTTTCCTTATGATTTTCATTAATGCTTTGGTCCCTCTATTTTGGATACAAGGACCAAATTGTTAATAAAATCATAATTTAGGGATCTCATAGTTATTTTTTGAAAATAAAAGTTATCATGTGTTAATTAGATTATAATTCAGGGACCAATTATTATTTTCCCTTATATTTAATTACAAGTTTTAAAACAAGTAAGAAAAGTGATCATTCATTAATTACATACCAAAACTATTTGTATACCCTATGAAACACCTATACATTATGATTGTCTAGTAGGTTTAATCTAGTTAATAATATTTTTATTTTATTGTTAGAGGATGAAGAGGAACATGGAGCAGTTTTTGGAAAGGATAAAGTAGGTGATAAGGGGTTTAGAGAGGAGGTCCTATCCTTTTGCCTTGTGGGTTGCTTCCTTACAGAGAAATCAATTTTATAGCCATGAAATAGACAATAACAGTGCTATGGAGACCAATAAAAGGAGTTTTTATATAAGAATTGGAAGGGCACAAACACTTATTTAAATTCTATTATGTGGTTAATTTGGCAAGAGTAGTTGAGATGAGCCTATGGACTTTTGATAAACATTTGTTATTATTTAATAGAGTGGAATGCGATTAATAAGCACAAACTATACCACTGCTCATCCTTTAATATGGTGCAAATTCATGACTTACATTTAGATTTTATGTTAGAGAGTGTCACAAAGCAATGGGGATTATGTTTGTTCCTATGTTAAGTCTAATGATAAAAACTTCTCTATTATTTGACAACAATATTAATGCATTAGCGTTAGTATGATATTGAAAGATCATTGAAACATAATGAAAAAAAGAGGGCATTGATTCGTTAGGGTAAAATTCAAATATGAGAGGTTGTTTAATTTATGCTTTATCTGCAACTTACTTAGTCATATTGATCAATTGTATCCTAAACTCTTTGATAAAAATAATCAGCCTTTGCAGCATCCATGTGGAGTGTGGGTGCTAGCTGTCTCTCGCTGAAACCAGATTAATATTGGTGATAGGTGGTTGTTAGATGTTCTGGCACATGAGATGAGGTGGCAATTATTGAAAGAAAAAAAGATTTGGAAGAATTTAATGATGAGGAAGAGAATTGAGATCGTTGTAAAAAAGGAAAGGGGACCATATGTTATGATTGTAGAAATAACAAAATAAGCCACACCACATTAAGGGGACGTATTGTAGGAGCCAATTGGGATTTGTATAAAAGAACGCTAATGAGTCCTTTCAAAATTCAAAAATTGGAGGTTTTGTGGTTACTGATCCAAAACATAAAAGGTGCGAATAGAATGACTTGGTTTTAGAGAGCTAATAAGGTATAGCCTAAAGTATGAAAGTTATTCGATCCAATAGCTAATATTAAGGAAAAATAGGATCAAAGGAAGGTTCGGTTATACAAGCCCACTTAACAGCATGAATTATTTAAGTTGTAACTATCATGGTTTGGTAATCCATGCACGATTCAAGTCCTAAGGGACATTATCCAAAATATAAGTCCAAGCTAGTTTTTTTTTTTTTTAATATAAATTAGGTTGTATAGGAATAAGGTTGAGCTTCTATGTCAATAATTGTGTCATAAGGGGTGTCGTATCTTTTATCATGTGGGTTGAGAAGGTGGCCTTGCTATGATTTGGAAGGACAATATGGGAGTGACGATTTTTTATTGATCTCTTCATTAAAGCTGTAGGAGCTTCTAAATGGCACTTTACAAATTATTATGTATTCTCTGAGAGAGGAAGGTGATAAGAATCTTGAAATCTCATTAGAGATTTAAATCAATCCCAACTTCCTTAGGCATGTATGGACATTTTAATGATATTTTGAAGAGTTTTCAGAAGCAGTATAAGTGTGGCCATCCATAATCTTTAATGAGAGGTTTCATGAGGCTATACCAAATAATGGCTGATGATATGGGTAGGTTTGGTAACCCTCACTTGGGAGAAAAGTTGTGGTACTGATGCTTGGGTCTAGAAGAGACAAGATAGAGTTTTGGCAAATGTGGCGTGGTTTTAAATTTTCATGCATGCAAAAGTTTGAAACTTCGCAGCCATAACATTTTATTACTCTCAACTTGTTCTTCAATTTTTTTTATGGTAGCGGAAGGTTATAATATAAAATTTTTGGTTTGAAATTTTTGGTTATCTTAAGCGGCTTGGAAGGAGGTTGAAGAGGCTCAAAATTGACTTAGTAATATTGATATTTAGGATAAAATTTCGTTTTGTGGGTAATCTCTTTTCAAGGGTTTGAGGTTTTGTGAAGCTAAAGAGGGATAATATTACACAGTTTATTACATAAAGGATATGAGATATTTATAATAGCACCAATCAAGAGTATCAAAATATATTGGAGATTTTTTAGAAACATAGAGCTAAACAATTTTGGCTTATGCTACAACCAAAAAGAAGAAAAATCATTTAGACTAGATAAAATAAAAGATAAGAATGAGAGTTGGAAAGATAAATTGAGTGGCCTTACTGAACTTATGGAATCTTACTTTAAGGAATTATTTACAACTTAAGGGAGTGAAGGTTCAGAAGTGTATATTTATGTTCAATAAAAGGTAACATAGGACCAAAATATCATGTTGAATGCTCATTTTGAATCTTTTGGTGTTAAGGAAGCTATCTTTGTTATCCCAATATATCGCTTAGACTAAATGGCATGAACCCAGCCTTTTGTAAAAATTCTATTAGAGATGATGTAACATTAGTGTGTTTGAATTATTTAAATGATTTGTACCCACTCAAAGATCAAGAAAGTCCATATTATTTTAATTCTTAAGAAAAGGGGCCTACAAGTGATGGCTGACTTATATAATATTTCTTTGTGTAACATCCTATACAAAAGTAGTACCAAGGTCTTAACAAATTGGTTAAGATGAATTTTGCCATATATTAATTCTCCTCTCCAAAATGCTTTTACCTTAAAAGACTTATCACATATAATATAGCAACAACTTTTGAGATTGTTCATTTGCTAAAATGGAAGAGATAAAGCCATGATGAGGTAGCAGCTTTTGAGATTAATATAAGTAAGGCCTTTGACTGGGTTCCTTTCATGGTATTATGTATAGTCTAGGGTTTGAAGAATAATGGATAAAGATGGTGTTAATATGTATTTCATTTGCTTATTCTTAATTTTAAGGGATGATGAAGAAATTAGACCTATTTTTCCTCCTAGAGGATTGCGATAAAGGGATCCTCATTCTCCCTATATTTTCTTTTTGTTTGCTAAAAGGCTATCTTTTTTCTTATTAAAAAAGAGGAAAATTGATTAATTCATGGTTGTCGAGTGTCAATAGGAGCTCCTATTATAACTCATTTATTTTCCACATATGACTATAATATATTTTTAAGAACATCTCTAGAGAGTGTGTTGATATAATAATTGCTTAGAAGTCTATGAACATGTATCTAATTGTTCGCTGAAATTGAATAAATCCTCATCTTGTTTAGTAGAAAAACTTACTTGCACAAAAAAGGAGGAGGTTTATAAGAAACTTTAGATTACAAAAAGTGCTCAAATGAACAAATTTTGGTTGTCGACTATGATCGGAAGGAAAAAGAAGGATCTTTTTTTCATCAAGGATAAGAGTGTTGCGATGGGAGAGATGTCTTCCCATAAAATTCATTAGTGCCTTTAACTTTAAATGGATTCATGATTTTAATTTGGTAACATTAGCTAGACAAGGGTGGAGGCTCCTAATTAATCTTATGTCACTAGTAGGTTGTACCTACAACACAATATATTTTCTAAATGTTGAGGTGGGTAAAAATTCAAATTTTATTGAAATATCATAGAATCTCAAGCTCTTTTAAAGGATGGTTGCCGATGGAGATTTCCTAGTGGTTTATAAATATATGAAAAGATCCATGGCTACTTGATTTTGATAATCCAATGATCTTATCTATATCTCCACTTGGTTTTGATGAGGACACTGTTGATACTTTACTGACATATTATGGTTAAGCATAGGATAGGCAAATGATTGTGTCTTTGTTTAATAAAAGAGATCAAGAGCTAATTCTAGAAGTATTGGTTTGTCAACATGAGGGAGAAGCCTTATGGTTGTGGTTGCATGAATGATCTTTATACTATAAAAGGTAAATGGAAAAGAACCTTGAAAGGGCCCAAAAGTTTATGAGGGAGGATATATGGGATAAGTCATGAAAGCTAAAGTTTCCCTCAAAGGTGAAGAATTTTTATAGAGGACTTGTAAATCCTATTTACCCTAGATGGATATACTTTTGCAAAGGAGATCAGATGTTGATAAAATTTGCCCAATTTATAAAGAAATTAATGATTCCACCATCCATTTGTTAGTTTGTTTTTAGCAAAGCATGTGAATGTTTGAGTATGATAGCTTGCATTTCAACTCTTTTAAGAATTCATTTATTTTTTTATCCTTGGCCAGATGAGGTTGATGTTAGTTTGCTCACTGTAGTGCTCTATGACATTTAGAAGAATAGAATGATCTGATATGGAGTAATAAGGATCGAGCTATTGTAGTAATAGTAGGGCCACTAAATGTTCTCTCAATTATTGGTTGATGGCTCAGTTGGGTAAAGTTTCAGTTTCTACAATATAAAATACGGGTTTTACGTTAGTAGTAAGTCGTTATTAACTTCCCTTAGCAAGTTAATTGAAATGCAACATTGATGTTGTTATATTCAATGATAAGAGAAAGATGAGTTTTGGCGCTATGGTGCACAATGAAAATAGGGCAATTTTTGCTGCATATGGTTTGATGAATGGATGGGAGATCCTTTTTATGCAAAAGTGCTGGATTTTAGAAAGGCTCTAAGTTGGTTGAAGAGTATAAATTTGGGATGAATAATATTTGAATTGAGATTCTTTGATAGTGTTTATAATATTTTAGATCTGTCATACTTTGGTTTGATCATTAATTATTGTCAATAGTTATTTAAGGAGCTTCACTAGATCTTTGTGTGTTTTCTCAATATATTAGCAAACCAAGTTTTCCACACTTTAGCAAAGGAGTTGGTTTTTTGTCTGGTATTCGAGGGTGGGTTCCTATCCCTTCTATTTTGATTTATGAGGATTGTTTTTGATTTAATATATGTCTACAGTTTATTTCAAAATAAAAATTAATTTTAATAGAAATTTTGGCCAAATAACACTTTAGTCCATTTCTTTGGCTTATCAATGCATACAATAGATGAATAATAAGAAAATCCAATGACTTGATTTTCTCTCAGCTTATATATATATATATATATATATATATACGACCAATTATTTAAAATTTGTTCATTAGAAATTGAAAATTTAACACTAATATATACCTATAGAGAAATAAAATTTTTTCGAACAATTATTTTACCAACTATAGAATTCATTAAACGTAGAAAATTTATCGATTTATTATCAGCCTTTCAGTATTTGGAATTTAAAATTTCATAATGTTTTTATAATGTGTAAAATATATCTAAGTTCCTAAATTATATCTTAATTAACATTTTCATCCCTATGCTTTCAAGAAATGATTATGATATTCCTAACTTTTGCTTCAAACTCACTATTGAGTCGTTACGTCCAAAAAGTAAATTCTTATTTTTTAGACTGAAGGACCAGACAGTGAGTTTAAAGTAAAAGTTAGAAAAGTCATAATAATATCTGGAAAATATAAATGAATAATAGTAAAGATAAGTGTTATAGTGCAATAACTAGAGTGGGGCATCACACTCCCGTCCATCATGGTTGGCTAGTAACCATAACTCACATCACATAGTCTATAATTTAAGAACCCATATATATTTATCATTTTTAGTAGCTTACCTCTAATATTGTTTTTTCAAGTTTAAGGGTTCTTGTCCCCATCTATAACAGAAAATAGAATAATATATCAATAATTATGAGATTTTCTTAAGGGAATAAATGTTCTTGATCCCTAAAGAAAAAATAATGAGATTGATTATTTGATTTCAACACTTGTCCCACTGTAATCCCTACTTGATTGGACTCATCCCACCTACGCTACAACTAAAATGTAGGTCAAATGTGCAGATAAAAAAAAAGAAAAAGAAAGAAAAACTAAAAAAAAGCATCTCAAATATAAAGTAAAATAAAAAAAGACGAAAATACACCTCAAATGAAAAGAGAAAGGGGAATTTTTTTAAAGGGAAGGTTTTTCCAAAAGAAAAGCGAAAGTTAAGAGTTATTGGATGTTTATATTGCTAGCTGGTCAAGCTTTTGGAATTAAAACTACACTTGAATTAAACTAAAGGTTTTGATTTCTCACAATGAAGAATTGAAAACAAGTTAGATATACGAAATATTAATTTGTGACTTGTTTTCAGTAAGAACTTATTAGAATCTGCTGAAATTTGATAGGAAGTATGGAAGGTTTTTTTTTTTTTATCAGTTTCGATATATTCTAGCCATATGTTTTATTTTTTTAAATCAAAATATTAATTATATATAAATAATTTAGAAATTTTCAATGAATTTGTTAGGAGTTATACATTTTCAATTAGGTAAATAAGCAAATAAAAAATGAGGACAAATTAAAATATATTTCTAATATTTTGTAAACATTTAATAGCTGTTTTAAATGCAATCAAGATATGTATGAAT
The DNA here is from genome assembly GCF_014843425.1 of Jatropha curcas. The sequence goes on along the minus strand of NW_023590909.1, from coordinate 4,922,698 downwards.
GTGCAATCATAACTATAGTGATACGAAATGTAAAAAGTTCTTTATAACTGTAGAATTATATCAAAATTTTGTCTCAAACTTATACCTATTTATCCGGAAGAGCTTACAAAATGATTTTCTATGGTGTATGTCATTCGCAGATGATATTATTTTAATTGATGAAATTAATGAGAGAGCAAACAAAAAATTGAATTATGGAGAGGCACTTTTGAGAGTTAAGTAGAAGTATGATAGAATAAATGCATTGTGAGTTTGGCTTCAATAAGAAGAATGGAGGTGAAATGAGATTAGACAATATTGTGATACCTAAATGCAATTAATTTAGATATTTAGGCTTTACCTTTTAAAAGGGTTGCAAGATAGATAAACATGTACCTATAGAATTAGAAATAGTATGATATGTGATAGGAAGGTATCTAATAAAGTGAAAAGCAAGTTTTATAGAATAACATAACTTCTAATATTATATGGGAGTGAATGTGTTGTGTCCCAATGCACAATATGTTCACAAGATGAGTGTTGCAGAAATGTGGATATTAATTAGGATGATAATTAATTTGATGTATTGGTGGTGGAGGATGATAAACGAGAAAAAGGTAAACCTAGAATTACATGGAAGGAAATTTTTTTAAAATATTTATTGTTTTTAACATTAGCGTGGACTTATTAGTGTGTACTTGGGCATGAATAGAATGAAATGAAAATAAATGATTCATATAGGCAAACCTAATTGGTCTTGGATTAAGTATTTATTATTATTGTTATTTTATTATTTTAAATCATTATTTTTAGTGATGGTATTACATATTTATTTTTCTAAAGAAAAATATTGAATGATGTAATTCATCTTTTTACTTATTTTTGAAAAAGTTTGACAATTCATTAACATTAATAAGGAGTATAACATAATATTTTCATAAGAATAGGAATAGAAATTGAAATATTTTATTTTAGAATTATCTTTAATTTTCTGGATAAAAATTGATCATTGTTCAAATAGGAAGAGAAATTTTTTTTTTTTTTTGCAACTTTATTATTTTGAAAATTTACTACACTTAAACATTGGTAGAAGAGTTTAAAATACTAATAAGGTGTCTGATTCGATTATTTGATATAGCTAATAGTTAATAAAAATTTCAATTAGTTTTTGAATCCATCAGTTAGGTTTTGGAGCCTTCCCATATCAGCCAATAATTAATTTGTTAACAACATTCATCAAATTTTTTATTCTTTTGATGCAAATTCAACGGTATAAAATTTATTTTTGGACAAATTAAATATTACTCTTAAGTTGAGGGATTAAATTAAGCTTCATCCCTAGCAACAACTCAACCAATCGCAGTCTAAAAGTCACTGGAGGGATAGCCCTTAATATTCCCGATTTACATCCATTGCTGGCAAAGTGCCCTAGAAAAATCCAGTTCGAACCGAAACACTTGGCGGTTTAGCTGTTCCTATGCTAAGGGCATAAGTGTCAATTGGGAATACTTAAAGGCGCCCATTCAATAAAAGAAAGAGGGAGTGGATAGATAAAAAGTGCCAACTCATACCATGAGAAAAGGTGTCCTAATTTCTCCTCGCTGCTTCGAGTTCCGAACTTTGCTCTCTCTCTCTCTCTCTCTCGTTCCTACAAAAACCATTAAAAACGTAAAAGCTCGTAGTCCGATAAATCTTCGATTCCGTAAGCAAATTTTTTTCGATTTCTTTGTTTATTCATGAAAATGTCTCAATTTATGAATTTTTTTTTACATGATCCGAAGCTTAATCACCGTAAGATTGTTTTCAATTAAAAATGTCTTAATTTGTATTTTTCTTTTGTATAAAATATTTGCGGTTAATTCAATGAACTTATTTATTTTGTGGGATTTAATTGAATTAATTGAAATTGATTTTGATGAAATTTCCATTACATAGTTTTGGAATTTTTGCGTGTTTTGGTTGCATATGCTCAATGCTTTTTTTGGGAAAGCGAATAAATCTTCATATGTACTTTCGGATTTGGTTTTCCTTTGTCGTGTTTGTGTTTGTGTTTGTTTAGATGATTCTTCGTTTTTCTTGTTTCTTGTTTGAGCGATGAATTGATTTCTTTTCATATGTATATATGATTTGATTTTGACTAATGAATATATATGATGCTTTTAACCGTTAAAATTATGGGTTTTGAATTAAGGTAGAAGACAGGTTAATTGATGAAATAGAAGAGGGGGCTGAGCTGGAATTCAAGGGATATTAGATAGCTGTCAAGATTATGGCTTGTAGGGGGTGTTTGGAGTGCATACTGAAGCTTCTCAACTTTTTGCTGACCCTTGTGGGTCTAGCTATGGTTGGTTATGGAATCTACTTGTTTGTTGAGTATAAAAGAGCAGCTGATGGTGAGTCATTGGCACCTGTTAGTGGTGGTTCGGATTTGATACAACTTGGTCGTCCGATGCTTATGGCTGTGTCGTTTTCAGAAAGCATCTTTGATAAGCTGCCAAAAGCTTGGTATGTTAGGTTTATTTATTTATATGTAATTATTTGTTCTTTTGATTTTAGGTTTCAGCTAGCTGAGTTTTGCTTGACTGTGTGTTGAAAGTTTACTATATGATTTGCTATTGTAAAATGTGGATGCTGGATGGTGAGGGTAAGGCTCGTTTGAACAGTTTCGAGTATGGAGTAGGTATTTCCTGCAGGGTATGAGGGTAAAATGAAATAGGAAATCGGTTGTTAGAAACCTTGAAAGAAGGTTTGCTGGTCAGAACTTGGTAGAGGCTACTTGTCCATAGAAGGGCAAGATACATTCTAAATTGTTCTATCAAAATTTCCTTTTACTGTGATGTCCATATTTCTGTTTTGCATTTGGTAGCATTTAGTTCATGGGTTATCAGAAAAGGCTGCTTTCATAGATTTAGGGAGAACATTTTTGGAAGGAATTTTCATGGTTAGTTAGTAGACAATGGTGAGGGGAAATTTGTCCAATAGACATTCTTTGGGACAAAGCAGAAGGGCAGCTGGTTAGTCACTTGCTTCCACAATGTGATTAGGCAGCTCTTTGGTGTTTGTTTATGCTACTTTAAGGATGAAACAGCTTTGTACAGAAAATTCATGATGAAGCTTAAGGCTTTCCTTAAAACTAAGCTTAAAGAATTTTGGGAAGAAGCTCCTTTAGCTATTTGGTGGATAACTGAAACAAGAGTAATTGAGAGCTTTCCAAAATCTGGAAACAATATTGTAGAAGTGTAAACAGGCACAATGGCATGTTTTTTGTTTTGGGGACACTTGGACAGCATATTTCTGTCCTTGATATATTTTGCTGAATGCTTCTCGTATGAAGAAATTTTATAATACGTATCCCTAGTATCCATTGGTGACGTCTTTGTTCTGACCGTATTAGTCTTTGTTTGTTTATGAAGTGAGCTTTTTTCTCCCCCTTAATAATTTATAGTTCACGGTGCTAGTATACATGAGCAGTACCTTCTTGTGTCCATCTTATTAGTCTGTTCTTGCATAAAAGTGAGCTTGTTTATATTTTTTTGAGATATTGTTTGTCCATGTTATTTTCTTTTGTTGAAGAAAAGTCTGCCTTTAATGTTTCAAATAATGAGGTTGCAATAACTTTAGAGTCTTGAGTTGTACTGCTAGCATTTGAACAACAAGTTTGGCAAGAATGCTCCTCTCTCTTGATAGAAGAATTCATGCTAGTAAAAATTTAGAAATTACTGCTCTTAGTGATGGGTATTTCGTGCATTAAAAGAGTTATTGAAGATATTCATTATTTAGGTTCTTTGGCTTTATTAACTTAATTGGAATAGCTAATTATCATTGGCCTGGAAATCAGAAAACTCATAAAAAACGCAAGCTTGGAAATGAGAAAACTAACTTAAATTCGTCACTATGTTTACTTCTCCTATCTTTAAATTTTGTTGCCTTATTGCATGCCTTTAGATCCTTCGGCTGTGATACCATATTTTTGCAGGACAAGGGTGGCAGACCTTGACTAGGGATTGCTAAAGATGCTATATTTTAGGGTTTTGACCTTAATTATTAATAGTAAACATCAGGCTTGGCAATTTTGTTTTTTTTTTTTTTGCTCTGTTGCTGGCTTTAGATGATGGTATTTCGGTGCATTAAAAGAGTTATTGAAGATATTCAATATTTAGGTTACTTTGGCTTTATTAACTTATTAGGATAAAACTAGAGTTAACCATATTGGTCTCCTAGGAATACAGGAAAATACTCATGAGAAAAAAACGCAAGCTTGGGAAATAGAGTAACGGTAACTTAAATTCGTACATCCTATTATGTTTACTTCTCCTATCTTTAAAATATTTGTTGCCTTAGTTGCTTGCCTTTAGAATCCTTCAGAGGACTGTGAATAACCAATATTTTGCAGGCAAAGCAAAGGTGGCAGACCTTGATGGGGGATCTGCTAAAAGAATGCTGGGATATTGTTTAATGGGTTTATGAAACCTTCAATTATTAATAGTAAACATCAAGGCTTGGCAATTTTTGTTTTTTTTTTTTTTAGAGATGGGGGGGGTGGGTGTGGGGTTTTTAAAGTAATTATGTCACTAAATGCAGGCGTTTTGATTATATAATGGAGGGAGGAAAATAAAAAGTATTCCCGAAGACAGGGGATTTTCTTAACATCAGTTTGGCTGTTGTTTCAGCATCTTCCAAATGGGGGGGGGGGGGGGGTTTAAAGTATGCAACTAAATGCAGGCGTTTGAATATGGAGGGAGGAAATAAAAGTATTCCGAAGAAAGGGGATTTTTAACATCAAGTTTAGGCTGTTGTTTAGGATTCCAAAGTAAATGCACCGAGGAAAGGAAGCAATCACTCCCTATCAAAAGTGCTCAATGGCTGCTGAGTCTTTGTATTATTTTCTGAATTAGAAATGGTTGATTAGTTCTACAGTTATCAGAACTAGGTTCAGGAGCTTTATGAAGGGTACACAATGTTGAAGGTTTTCATGGTTCTTGTTGGTTTAGTTTGAAGCATTATCGAAACCAAACCTATTATGGTGGTTTACAAAAATTCAAACTGAACCAAACTTATGAATGTGGTTTGGTTCAGTTTAGTTGGTTTTAGGTTGAGTGTATGTTCTATAAACATGTTTTATAGATATGGAAAAAAATTTTAATTTGTAAAATTAAAAATATATTTATTTAATTCTTCAATCTTATGTTAATTTTCACATTCTAATTATTCACTGGGTCATTATTTTAAACAATTTATCAATACATAATTCAAATGTTGATTTCTTTCTACATTTATTACTAAAAAAATTATCATCTGTAATTTTTATATAATATGTACTAATATATTTTCCATGACCTTCAACATTTGGACTTTTCATGATATAAATATATAATTTACATAATTAATGTGAATGATGGTTTAATTACTACCCAATATATTTTAATCAACGCAAAGGAAATTTTGATTCAAAAATTGCATTGAATACATATATATATCAGTTTGGTTTGTGCATTTTTGACCCCCCAAAACCGTAAACCGGACCAATAACTTGGTTATTAAATTTACAGAAAGCGGATCAAACCACTTAACTGTTAAAACTGCAGTTTTGGATCGGTTTGGATCGGATTGGATCGGTTTGGGTAGTTTATGAAAACCCCTAGTACATATTCATTATGGGAACTTCTCCAGTGTTTCCTGTGTTTTTATATTCCCAATTCACTGATATTACCATTTTTAATTCATATTTTGGATCAATTTTTTGTCAAATTTAGCTCATTTTGTTAGTATTAGTTGCATGAAATCCAGAGTACATACGTAAAAGCTTCTAATGATAAAATTGGAGTTTTGGTAAATCAGGAACTATAAGTTAGAGTTATAGGCTTGGGATTTTAATCAAATTGGATAATTATATTAGGAATTTATGGCCATATGTATAGGATAATGATTTGATCTTGCTGTTCTTGATTATGGTGAAGATTTGAATTTTAAGTTGGATTCCTTCATATTGTTCTTGGTTATTAGTGAATCCAAAATTTTTGAGTCCTTGAATCTGTTGTTTACATGGAACCATGCATGGATTAAAAGTAGTGCCTTGTTACGAGAATTGAATTAAGATTTATTAAGTGCACCAGTTATATCAAATGTTGCTACTGTATTATATGATGCATCTTATAAACTTACTGAAGAGACCTATTCTGACACTTAATTAACTTAAAATGTGTTTTCTTTAATTTTGTAGTCTTTCTTTGTACTACAAAGTTCTAACTTTCTCCCATTTTCCTCTGCAGGTTCATATATTTATTTATTGGTGTAGGAGTAATTCTCTTTGTCATCTCATGTTTTGGTTGTATTGGATCTGTAACACGGAATGCTTGCTGCTTGAGTTGTGTATCCTAATCATTCATTTGATTACTTCTGGCCAAAACATGTCCACTTTATGTCATGGTGATGCTGAACTGCTGTATTTTGCTGCATGAGCCATCATCTTTGCCATCTAATTCTTGAGCAACTGAAAGAGTGTCTTCCCATATTTATATCTATGAAAATGTATGCATGCTATCAAAAAGTCGGAATAGAAATGTTCTCAGCCTAAAATTTTATTATTAAATTTTATACATAATTTCTTTTCTATTTCTAAAATATGATAATCTATGTGCATCAATATATTAACATTGCAAATCATGCATTAACCCATAGCTAATCCAAAAGGATTAAGGGAATATTTGGTGCATTTACACATAGATATACTTCCCAGGTATTCAGTTTATAATTATTTGTTTCCTTAAGCCAAAATAGTATTCAGTATTGGTCATCTTGTTGATATTGGTGGAACTGGGATGTGCAGCCTTCATTTTCTTTGACAAAAGTTGGAAAGAAGTGAGTTTTTTTTATTTTTCCTGGTCCTTTCCCCTCTAATTCTATTTGGTTTTCAATTCCACCTTTTAAACTGATATTGAAAGGTTAATATGTTATATTTTATTATGTAAATTGTGCTACAATTTTGTTCTTCAGGAAATTCCAACTGACAAAACTGGAGTTTTTAACGACATATATGATTTTCTGAAAGAAAACTGGAAGATTGTGAAATGGGTTGCTCTCGGTATAGTTGCTTTGGAGGTGAGGACAAAATAATCTTATTTGCTTTGTTATGTTTTCATATTATCAGACACACATAAACATAACCTAAGCAGCTTATCTTACTGAGTGATCGTGTATCTTGTTGCCTAGCTTCAAATTTTGGGAAGCTGAGATGGAAAAGATAAAGTAATAAGAAGAATGTCTAAATCAATTATGTTCCTTCTTTTGTTACTCATTAGCCATGTACCAAAGCATCTTTTCATTTCTGCATCTGTGATTGGCTGCATTTTGTTCAGGTAAAAGCACGGTGAAATTCATTTAACACAAAGTGCAACAAGTACTTGACTAGATAATTATATTAAGTTCGTCAACTTCTATTTTTGTTGATAGATGAAAATAATTTGTGAAAGGAAAGAAAAAGATAAAATATTATGAATAGGGATAAATGTCAGAATCTGATATTGCTTGAAGTTCTTAAAGCTTTTGTTGCGTCCTACTGTTGGTAAAGCATGCTTATTAATGCCAATTGAGATCTTAGCTAAAGCATGCTTATTGCTTAGTGCATTTGACAAATTCAATGCTGACAAACCAATGAAGCTCTTTTGAAGATATGAAGAGTTTGGCTTTGTATTAATGATCTATCTATGGAGAAGATATACTTGATTTCTAGTTTGTCCAAAATATTCTCCTTCTCAATGGATCATTTACATTAAAGTTGGTTTGGAAAAAGATTCCATGGTTCATGTTAATGGTGGTTGAAAGATTTGGTTCAGTATATGTATTCTAAAAGGACGAAACTTCCACATAGATGAGAACCATTCCCTGTAATTCTGTTCGATTTATCCTTTCTAAGAGAGCAATAATGTGGTAAATTTTGCTTTAGAAAAACTCAGCCAGTAATATTGACGAGGATTAAATCCTTGTTTGGTTGAAAATTGTGTTACTAAGAGCTCTCTTCAATAGGTAGAGAATCAGCCATTGCCAATTACCCACAGAATCCTTTTTAACTTTTGAGAATTATAATTCCACACCTTGCCAATTTCTTTTGAAAGAGGCATATTAATGCTATTGGCCACGGAGTATATCACTATTTTTCACAGAGTAACCCAGTTATATATGATTTACCTTTTGGATTGTAGATAACTTAATTTTTACCCTTAGAGCAAACGTTTCACAAGTGATCTTTGATCATATTTCAGTTGAGGAGAAAAGTTGAAAGTTGGCTGTTATAATGATCAGATTGATATTTGATAACATTTTGAGGGACTTACTTTTAGTAGAAGAAAAGGAGTGATTAATGAATAATCACATTGTGAAGGACTCTTAATGACATGAGATATGGGATACATATTGTAATTTAGTAATCTCAAATGCATTTTAGAATATATGTAAGTTACTATTTTCCTTCAAAAGGATGAATTGCAATGTGAAAATTGATGCAAATAAACTGGAACCATCTGTTCCTGGTTCCACATAATAACTCCATAAAATATCATCTTTTCATGTTTTTCGATAAAGAATCAATATGCAGAATTCTGAATTGAGAAATTAGATGCCTTCATTTGATCGCATCACAATGGGTTGTTTTATTATTCTAAGAGCCTATCGGAGTTAAATTTGAATTTGTCCATTTATCTGACAATGAAAAAGAAGGCGATTTGGATCTTAGCACAAGGCAAACAATCCTTTACATCTAATGTTTTAGCTTAAGTTGAAGTGTTCTGATGTTAGATTCAATTGATTTAAGAAAATGGTTCAACTAATACTATCCTTGTATCATATGGGTAGTTGCAAGAACTCAGAAGATGGTGTGATTAATTTCCTAATCATGCATAATTGTTAAAGCCTTTGGTAACCTAATGGAAATGAAATGAATAAGTTCTAGTTTCCGTGATCTTTTATAGACATAATTGTCCGGCAGTGTTTCCTTAATTTAGCAACATATAGTAATTACGACAAGTATTTATAATCTGTGATTTTGTTCTCTAAATTAACCACTAACCAAAGAATTGCTTCCTTGTACTCTCAAATGAATCGTTTACAACAAATTAACATGTTATTTCAGGCTCTACTTTTCGTGATAGCGCTGATGGTTAGGGCAGCAAACCGGCCAGTAGAATATGATAGTGATGATGAGCTTATTGCCCCAAGGCAACAGGTCAGGCAGCCTTTGATTAACAGGCCACCAGGTCCAGCAGCAGGTGTACCTGTTGCTGGAGCCCTTGACCAGCGTCCTAGCAGAAATGATGCTTGGAGCACACGAATGAGGGAAAAGGTATGCTATTTTTTGAGCCAACTTTAATTTTTAGCATAACATCATTCATAACTGCCTATATGATGAGCTTGCATGTTTCTATGGGTCGTTCTGTTAAAGTAACATGCAAAGTCTTGACATGACTAGTGAATTTTCATGAGCTTAATTTTCTGACATTTGATTAGTAGTATAATGATAAATTATTTATAAATGAGTTCTAATAAAATTCCGGAACTCTATATCCTTGAATATTCATTTTCCCCTTTGCAGTTGGTGGAGTTCATTTTGTGATGTGAATTGCTCATGTTAATATTCCTACTTTGTTTGTGTCTATTTTATTTTGCATTACAAATTCACAATGGAAATTGATCTTCCATGTCCTTTTGTTTTTTAATTGCAAAATTTCCCTTTAGGTTGCATTATAATTTAGTCCCAGTATCAACAAGACCTTAGTCCTGTACTTTATTTGGCTTTCGTTTTAAATTGTACACATGTAACATGAGACAAAAAAATTTTTATACTTTATTTGAGCAGCCGGTCAAATTCTTGATTTTAGGAATGAGCGAATTTTCTCAAGTTATTAGTTTGTGCATTTTCAGATGGAATCACTATAGGGCAATTAGGCATTTCCTTGTATTTATCTGGTGTGACTTACAAACAGACTATTATTTCAACACGACATGTTATAACTGCATACCATCTCCAACTACTGAAAGAAAATTGATGGCATATTTTTTTATGGCATCTAGTTCCTAATTCTTCTGCTATCTGCATGAAAACCAGTATGGACTTGATACTTCAGAGTTCTCGTACAACCCATCTGAGTCACAGAGGTTCCAGCAAGTACAGACACAGCCTGCAGAAGAAAGGAGCCGATGCACAATCATGTAATGACTTCATGGGTCTTGCAGGATTGATATCTCTAACTTTCTTTGGACGGATTCATTGGACAAGGTGTGAGAGAGTTTTGTTGTTTTTGTGTACAATATATCAATTGTTCAGGAGTTCTTACATGTCTACAGATTCTACACCCTTCCCCTCTTTGTTATCTTCTTAAAACCCACTTTCTTTCTGTGTGCGTTGTCATTGTTGTTCAAATGGATTGTCCTGCTCTGCCATTTTTGTTCATTTTTTTCTTCTGTTTCTGCTAATTTGATGAATTCTTCTCTCTGCATAATTTTGTGGGTGTTGTATGTATGCTGGCTATACCATCCATGTCCGTTTCTGTAAAGTAAATATATCTTTATTGTTCTTTTCTAATGTTTTATGGCCAAATACATAAATTTACCTCTCAACTTTTCAGTATTAATGTTGTGGCACTTTGTGCGAGTTTTATAAATGACTTATCATGTATTTGAACTTATAAATGACTTATCGTGCATTTGAATTTATAAATTTTGGTAATATTGTGTACACTTTTACATATTAATAGCAGTAGTTTTTAATATTTTTGGTTTATACGCAAAATATTAATTTGATAACCTATGGTATAATAATATTTATATATTTTAACTATCTAATAAGTGTTTAACTAATTTAATTCTGCAAGTTGAAGTATCTAAATAAAATAATTTTGCAAGTTTTAAGCAAACAAATTTTGAATATTTACCCAATGTTTTTATTAATATCTTGCTATGCATATTGGCACGATGACATCTATCCCTTACATAGAGCTTTTGAGTTGAAATCTTCCATCAAGTCAAAAGTTATATGTTGGAAATTGATAAAATTAAGATAATTGAATGACCATAAATTAAGGATTACTTAGGATCAATTACCCTTTTGCGGGAGTTGCCTTGTCGGACTGACGGGCCTGCTTTCTTTTAGTGATACATGCATCGGTTATTTTCATATTAAGTGTCTATTTGGAGAATTTAATTAGGATTAAAGAAATTATGCAAGATCATTAATAGGGTTACTATTTAATTAAAATGCGCTTTTAGTGAGAAACAATTTAATGAGTTAAGCTGACAAAGAGTGTATTTAGATTAGAAATAGTTGTATAATGTCATTTTGATTTTAAGAAAGCATACTTGGCATTGGAAATTTTTTCTTTCAGAATGGATACTTAATATGGAACGGAAAGAGCAATGTTTTTAAAATATTTTATTTAGATATAATTGCCAAAATGAAGAAGCAAATAATTTTAGAAATCTATCAATAAAATGAACCCATTAGCACATAATTTTAGGGCTTTTACAATAATATAGAATTCAAAAATTCTGTGTAGATAAAGAAAATATTGTCATACTAACCTACTATAGCAGGTAAACATGATAGGTTAGTTATAATTTTCTTTTATTTTTCATAAATTTCTTTCTTTTTCTTTTAGTAGAAAAAGTTTCTTTTTAAATCACATATTTTAAAAAAAATTATATGCCATTATTTTTAAATATACATTTTTTTCAATTTTTTTTAGCAAAAAGTATTTTTTAAAATTGGTAGAAATATTTTATTTCTCTTTATAAATTATTTTTATTTCTCTCTATAAGTTCGCTTTCTAAAACAAATATAAAACGTATCCAATAATTAATGACACAAGTTCACGTGAACCAATAGCATGTTTCCTAGTAATGACACGCATTGTACATTCTTTTCTTATTTAGCCATTTCTCCTTCTCTCTTTAATAATTTTTTCTTTGTTGTAATACTCTTGTTTATTAAATTAAAAATTATTATTTTTATAATATTTTTGAAAATTTCATATATAAAAACATGAAATATGATTCATAAGATTCATTGCATAAAGTTATTTCACAAATTAAAACTATATTTTGAGTTTAAAATTAAATTTATTTTAAAATGTAGTGATATTTTTAAGCACGACAACTAAGGTATCCTTTTTAAAATGTGGTAAGGGGAGAAATATTTCAATTTCTAATCTTCGTAAAGAAATTGGTTTATTTTCTCTCACTATAGCCTCAGATTCAGCTTTATCGCTCAGAGAACAAAATAACACAAAACAAGTACAATCCAACTTAATAGGATTAATGGACAATCAGGGCTTAACAATTGGTTATAGACAAATTCCAGCCGTGGAACCAAATAGGCAACTCTTTATTCCTTGAGTCAATGGCACTAGACAGCATTGTACATTCTTTTCTTGATGTTAAGCCATTTTCTCCTTCTCTCTTTACATATATGGTTTTCTTTGTTGTAATGAGGCCGCTTGTTTTATTAAATAAAAATTAGTTATTTTTATAAGCAATTAATCTTTTCGAAGAGAATGTTGCATATAATACAGCAAAACATAAATCTGGATTTCATAAGATTCATTGCATAAAGTTATTTCAACAAATTAAAACTAATATTTTGAGTTTAAAATTAAATTGCATAGAGTCTTCACAAATCGTAGTAGAGAGGTGGTAGATACGTGGTATTAGAGGGCTACACCTCATAGGCTAACTTAGGCAAATAATCACCTAACATCCGGTTTAAGTGTTATATATATTATTATATAATATATTTCAATTGTATATTTATATATATTTCAATTTGTATAATTTTATATTCTAAAATAACTAAATAGTTTTTGTTGAAAAATAAATAAATGTTAAGTAATCTTTGAATCACAAAAATTTTTAAAAATGAATTTAATATAAGAAAAATTCTACAGTATTACCTATAATTGAAATTTTGATAAGCAACCATTTAAGTGAATTTAGTTAAGTAATTTAACTAGACGGAGGCTTGCGCATTACGCGGATTGCTTTATTTCTTTGTTATTGTACATTGTATTAGATGTTACTTTTTATTGCACATATAAAAATAAAGGACACAACAAATTAAACAATTCAATCTAAAACTAAAAAAATAATAAATATTCAAATATAACTATATTATTTTAAATAAGTAATAATTTTTAAATATAAAAAGTATTTTAAATGATCAAATAAAAATAACAAAAATAAAAATTTAAAATTGAAAATATAGATTTAGATTATTATTGTAAATGAATAATTAATTTTTATGAATATTAATTTTTAAAATATAATTATTTGATATAAATGATAATAAAATTTAAATAATAAGAATATTATTTTAAATATGGGTAGGTGTAAATGTTTACTTTGCAATTATACTTATATTTCTCTTGGCAAGATGATGATGATGAATAAATAAAGTAAATAAATATAAATTATACTTATACTTCTCTGCCCAATTATAGTAAAATTTTCTCAAAACTCAAATACTCAAATCATGCAATTTATTGACTTAACAAATTGTAGAATAATAATAATAATAATAATTACATGAATTAAAAAATTATAAATAACTAAAATTTACATATATATGAATATGAAGGAATGAATAAAAAAATTTTACAGTTTTTTACTATTTACTAAAAATATAATAAATTAAAAAAAAAAAATACACAAATGGATTAATAGTTAGCTTTTCTTTTTCTTTATCTCCATCAACATGATATTTCTCATGCTTGCATAATAGAGAGAAGAGAAATCATAGGATGCACAGAAAAAAAAGAGAAATCATAAAAATTACACAAAAAAAATTAAAAAATCTGAAATGTGAAAAAAAGAAAAAAAAAAAGAGATCAAAGAATTAACATTACCTCAGTCGAAAAAAAGAAATTAACATTATTTGGATTGAAGTAAATGAATTAACGTTATTTGAATTGAAGTTGTAAAATAAAAAACCACACATATATACAAATAAAGAAAGCAATCAAAACTCAGAGAATTGAGGAGCAACAAAATATAAGTAAAAAACCATTGTGAAAGAAAATCGTTGGAAATGATTAATATGGAAGTATATAAGTATAATAATATATATATTATATATAATATATATATATAGTATATATATATATTATATATATTATATATATATTAGATTAAAAAATTTTTTTAAAATTTAATTTACAAATTCAAAAAGATTCAAAAGTTTTTCAAAAGTTTAATTTAAATTCAAATGTTTTAAAGAATTAAAATTTTTTAATTTCAAAATTCAAAAATAAATTTCAAATTTTAAAAAGTTTTAATTTTAAAATTCAAAAGTTTTAAATTATTAATTATTTTAAAATTTTAGGATTTATGTTAGATTAGAATTAGATTAGAAAATTTAAATTATTAATTATTTAAAATTTTAGATTTATGTTAGATTAGATATTAGATATAGGAAAATAAATGTTTAAAATTAATTAAAAAATTAGAAAATTTATATAAAAAAAAAAGAATGTTGAAAGAATAGAGTGCCAGGTAAACTTCTTGAAGATTCTTTTTCTTTAGGATTAGATAGATAGATATAGCTACTCTTTAAAGATATATAATTTAACATAATTTAATTCTTCTAAAAAAAAATAATTTAATACTTAAAATAAATAAAAGGTAATTAATAATTTAGCTTAATTACATAATAAAAGATTATATTAACTATAATTAAATAATACTTTATTTGGACACATCCTTATATTTTTAGGTATTTTAAAAAGATTCAACAAGATGTTTTATTAAATTTGCATAGTTATTAAAAAACATAAATATTATATATTCTCAATCTAACACATAACTTGTTTTGCAGGTGGTAAGTCATTTTGAGTAGTTTTAAATCTAATGGTTTAGGTATAATAATAATAAATCTAATGGTGTAAGAACATTTTGTATTGATACAGAAAATTACTATTCTTTATAATAGTTTAACCCTAATTTTACAAACCCGTTAATAAGATGAATCTATGAAACTCATAAGGACTCGATGTTTTTTTAATAACATTTACTAGACCATATTGAAGAGTGACAACCCAGGCAATTAGGAAAGGACCAAATAAGAATTTCTTGTCCTTAGTAATTGCTTAGCTTCTATTTTTTTTAACGCTAATGAGCACAAATCGCTTGAAAGTGCAATATTATTCTATTAGTTAAAAACAAATTGGTGGGCGCTAGTTAGTTGCAGTTAAAGACGCGTATAGGGGAAAAGTCTAAATACGTATGAAGATGTTTGGGGATAATTGTGTAATTTGAACAGAGGAATGTTGGCAAAGCGAATCGTATGAAGCAGAGTGATTTAGCTGTTTTGAAAGTCAGAAAGAGTAGACGAAATCCCTAGAATTTATGTGAAGAAGGCGTGAACAAAGAGGAAAATGGAGGGCACGAGAAGTGAATATAGTCTTGCTGCTTTTATAACAACCAGGCAATCGTATCGTTTATTGAACATTAGCATTTGTGTATTTTTTTTCCATAATAGGGATTGCCTTTGGAGAGTGTTTACGCTTTATTTTCTGCATTATGAATGATTTGGAAAAAGCCATGAATACTTATTATATATGAAACCTCAAAAAAGAGTTTTGCATATTAAGTAATTAATGAAAATGATAGTTGAGGTTTGAGTTAGTAATGTGCAGTTAGTGGTTATTGATAGCGTGAGGAATGATTTTGAAGGTATTAGCTTAATAAATCTAAATTGAAAAAAAAAAAAAAAACAATGATAATTGATGACATGGATAAGATGCGTTTGGTGCATAATTGGTCGTAATCACCCAAATAATGAGCAAGTAATGGGTGGGATTAGGATAGTTTTATCCAGGATGATGAAACTGAAATGTGTAGAAATGGGATGCAGGGAGGGGGCTGATAAAGTTCATTGCAAAAATGGAATATGCATGCCTATTCCAGTACAGTATTTACACAAATAATTGAAAAGATGTGAACCACGTGCAAATAAGAGTACGAAAGTGATAAGAAATAAATTGAGAAATGGTTTGTTCTTTTCTTTTGTTTTTTTTTTTTTCCATAGTGTGATATTATGATGGTTGGTTAATACATATGTTTCCTTATTGTGTAGAGCCTAAATGTGCGACGTAGGCCATTAGCACTAAGAGCATTGTTGATTGAGTTGAGTGATATACGGAAGGGATGGGTAAGGGAGTTAGGCTTTGGGGAGCTGCTAAAATTACCAGAAATCATATTGAACAAAAAGTTGTGTTATTGGCTTTGCTAGAGATTCAATATTGAGAAAGTATGCCTAGAGCTACCAAGAGGGGTTACCATTAGGATTGTACCAAACCATGTGGGATGGGTTTTAGGGATCCTAATAGGATGTAGTGCCCCTTCACGTCCTCAGAAGAAGATGGTTCAAGAAGAACTTGTTAAATGGATTATAGGTCAGTATGAGGGATGTAAAGCAGTTGTTGAGGCAGAGGTGATGAAGAAAATAAAGGCAAGTACGGGAAAAAGAAGAATTTCAGCAACACTTTCTGTTGTATACTCTAGGTGTTTTGTTATGTCCAAAGCAATGTAGTAGGTTTAGCCCCCCATCTGTTGGAGGTAGTTGCAGATATAGAAGCAGCCACTGAATTTAATTGGGTTGAGTTTGTGTTACAATGGCTAGTGAAAAGTGTTGAGTGGTTTAAAGAGCCATTAAGGAAGACTGTCAAAGCGAGCGGGCTAGGAGGATGTGTCTTGTTTCTTAAGGTACGAAAAATATAATAATAGTTATGCATGTATGGATATACATTTTTAGTATGAAAAATAGTATGTGATGCACATGAAAGTAAGATTAGTGTGATAGTTTTTTGTAGCAACTGATAATACTCATTTTGTATATTTGAAGATTTTCTACCTTGACCATTTTGGATCTAGAACGAGCTATGAAATGGGATGTTTTTCTAAGGGTTTGTGCGTGAGATAGGGATGTTGTACAAGCTACAATAGCAACTGATTCCTGTAAGGTGGGCGGTTTTGGTCGAAGAGAGGTAAGTTAATTATTTAAAAATGTGTCGGGAATGAAATAAGGAAATAATAAATATTTTTGAATGCCACCTATAACGAAGTTGATAATGTGTTTATTTTTGAGGTAGGTCTTATCCATTGGATATTGTTGGCTCAAGGGTCAATTTCTAATCTCGGATTTTGATGATTAAAACAAAACAAATAAATTATGTTATTTGTGCTAATATTATTTTATGCAGAATTCTTATGGAAAGAAATCGTGCAAGGCAAAATCCTACATTGTGTGTGAAGATATTCGAAGACCCTAGTGATTAGGTATTTTAGGATACTTTGCAGGATAGAGAGAAAATACATATATAAACACATAAATTAATTTTTCTCTCAACAAAAATATTTTTCGGAAATTAGATTTTTCAAAATACATATATGAGCACAAAAATTATTTTTCTCTCAAAAATATTTTTCGGAAAATTAGATTTCTTCAAAATAATTTCTATCATAAAAATATTTTATTTTTTCAAAAATATTCTTCAAATCAAAATGATTTATTTTCCTAAAACTAAAAGAGATTTCTTCTCTAATGGTTTTGGTAATAAAATCATACACTTTTTCGGAAATACATTTTGAAAGATCTAAAGTACTTTAAATTTATTTTGTTACCTTAAAAACGAAGGAGAATCTTTTTCGTTTTTAGTAAGAGCATCCTTCCGTAAAGATATTTTCCAAATAATGCTACCGAAAATCTTTTGTTTAAAGGAAAGTGAAAGGATAAAGTAAAATCGTGTTTTAATTCTCTTACCTAAAAAAGGATAAAATAAATTTTGGTAACAAAATAAATTTTTGGTAACAAAGATTTTCGTATCTTCTAAATAAGGAAAGAAGATATTCTGATTTCAAAATGAAATATTCTCTTTCCAAAAGCAAGAGCTTCATATCTCTCTATATAAAGGAATGTTTCACTCTTGGAACGATGGTGAAGTAAGAGTTTTCGTTTGAAGAGCATTCTCTCATTGATCAAATCTTTATCTCTCAAACTTATTCTATACGCCCATTTTTCTTTTCATCTTTACTCTTCACGATTTTATCTTTAAAGAGAAAAGAATTTTGATTAACTACTTTTGAAAAAACGGTTCTGTATTCTAAACGATTTTATAATCTGATAAACTATTTTTCCTGTGCTTATATGTGCATTTCTTTCTGTCTATTTAGATTCTGTAATCTATAGTAGACAGGCTTTTTATTTGATAAAGACAGGCCGTTTTTATTTGATAAACATTTGTGTGTAATAGCATTAGTTAGAAGCTATTGTGAAAGAGGGTTATCAAAGCGACCTTACTCCTTGTGTGAGATTTCCAATGTCCTTGAATTGAAGTTTCTGTACTCTGCCCAAAAACAGAAAGGGGTTGAGGTTAACTAGAACCTGTTTGGAAAAATCTAGTGGATACAAGGGTAAAGATCTAAAGGTGGTTGATCTATTGCCTTGTACTGTGGTTTGTCTCTTACCTTGAAAAGAAGAATAACATAGTTGAGTAATCTCAAGATGCGTCTTGGGGAGTGGATTGTAGGCGAGTTAGTGCCGAAATCCAAACTAGAAATCACTTGTGTTGACTTTTCATTTCTGAAGTTTGCATTGAACGCTTTTATTACACTTCTGTTTATATTTTAGAATGCTTAAAGTTGAAAATGATTTTGATGTTCTAAAACTGTAAATAAGTCTTACATCTTTCTGAACAATGTAGAACCTGAAATTTCTGATAAGGAATATACATGTTTCTAAACTGTTTTTCTAATTCAACAGTATAACTTTTCACTGCTTTGGGTTCTTAATTAATTTTTCTAAACTTTATGGAGGAAAGTTCTAATTACAATGCTTTCCCTTCATAAAGTAGTTCTGTTACTTTTTGATTAAGCTTTTGAAGTATTTCTAAATTCAATAACTGTCTCTCACACAATCTTATAAAGATATTTTGGTAAACTTTATGAGGAATGTTCCTAATTTCAATAGCTTTCCTTTATAAAAAGTTCTAATATTGATAAGTCAGTCGTGAAGCAGTTTCTAATCAATAGCTGCACTTTGCACAGACTTTCCCCCCTTTAAAATCTTTTATAAATAAGAAATTGTGAGGTTGATTCTATCTTATTTCTATTCTCACGTGAGTTTTGATATTTTTCCGCTGCACTTTGAATTCTATATTTTGTTTTTGAAATTCTAAAATTTACTATCTATTTTAGGAAACCCAATTCACCCCTTCCTTTGGGTTGTGCCATTGTGATACTCAAATTTTTGAAAGCTCAAAAAGTCCAGTTTTCCCCGGATTGCAAACCAGTCCGGCCCGGACCAGAGGCCATTTTGGAAATTTTTATTGGAAGTATGCCAAATATGGTACTTAAAAACGTCCGATAAACTTATCGAAGATCGTTAAACACTGGTCCCATGAAATTAATTTTTGGAAGTTCGAAAACTTCCCCGGAAAAAGCTTTTTTTTTTCGGGACTAGCAAGCAGTCCGACCGGACGGAGGCCATTTTGGAAGTTCATCGGAAGTATGGCCAATAATTGGTAACTTGAAACGTCCCGGAACTGTCGCGAGGAATCCAGAATGGTCCTGGAATATTTTTCGGAGGTCCGAAAAAACTCTCCGAAAAGCCTCCGGAACGAAAGATTGCAACCTGCCGGCCTCTGGTGGCTCAGTTCCGAGCCGAGCCGCGGCGGCCCTGGCCGCCGAACCTGGGCCGCTCAAACAGTCCCTGATTTTTTTTCCTTTTATAAATTGGCCCCGAGGCCTCAGGTTTAACTCACTCAGTCGCTGTTGACGGGGACGCTCCCTCTCCACTACACTTCCTTGGCGATTCTTTTACCTGTTTTTCTGCATTTTTAATTTAGTTTGTAATTGCTTTCTTGTTGTGAATAGCTTGGTCACCTAAATTAATTAATTTTATTAATATTCCCTAAAATGAGGACTTAATCTGGAGCTAAGAAAGTGGACGACGACTGACGCCACGGTAATAATTAAACCCTGTTATTTA
Organism: Jatropha curcas; assembly: GCF_014843425.1. The sequence continues at coordinate 4,902,693 of NW_023590909.1, read as the reverse complement.
ATTTTAGCACTTCATGCAATAATTTCTCTTCTCCTCCTAAATTCTACAGACTGATAGAATGCATTCAACGTCCTGAATTTGAACAAATAAATTGCCTCAAATTTAATTAAGTTTCAGGCTAAGATACCCGGTTAATCAATATCGGGTATTCAGCCAAATACCGACAATATCGGCTAAAAAGACTCTAGTTATTAATAACTACAGTTAATTGCCCTTTATTATCGAACAGTCCGCTTAAGTCCAATTAATCATAATTGCTGGCCTAAAAAGCCTTAACATCACGTTCTGGCAACAAATTGCCTAACAAATTATATCAATCACATTTAGCAACAAATTGCCCACATTCAATCCATTTTTGGCAAAACAAATTGCCTTATAAAAATTAGATTAACCACTTTTTACGACAAATCGACTTAATGATCAGAAGTTTAGCACTGCCTTAAAGAATAATCAATCTTTTGGCTAAAAAGCCTTCAACAGTCATTTTGGCGAGCAATCGCCTAAATCACATCAACTTTTGGCAAAGAATTGCCTAAATCAAATTTCATTTTGGCTAAAAGCCTTCAAATAATCAATTTGGCGACAAATCGCCCAAAATCAATCAAACTTATTGGCACATATTGCCTAAATCAAGCTTTGGCTAGAAGCCTTAGAATACCACTTTTTTGGGCAAAAATGCCTTATCACTTTGGCGACAAATCGCCTAACCTTTTTTTGGCAATAATGCTATCAACACATTTTGGCTAAAAGCCTTCAAATACCAACTTTTGGCAAAATGCCTTAATCACTTTGGCGACAAAATCGCTAACCAATTTTTTGGCAAAAATTGGCCTAAAATCACATCAATTTTTTGGAACAATCTGCCTAAATCATTTTTTTGGCTAAAAGCCATTAAAATCTACATTTTTTGGCATCAAATGCCTAAAAAATCATCAAATTTTCAGTGCAAAATGCCTTAAAACAAAAAAGTGCACGAATGCATACACACACCCATGCATTAAGATACCCATTCAAAGCCCTTCAAAGAAGGCCTATCGAACTACGTTGACTTTGATCTTCCATTCAAACGGAAGTACGTAGGCACGTTAGGGATTTAACCCCCAGCGGCAAGTCTAAAATCACATAAGCATTTTTGAATTAGTCCAAATTACATTAATCGCCTTGCAAAGCATTTACTCATGGTTAGTTCATTAACATGACATAGTCTCAGGATCCAGCTCGGGTTCGTAGACCATGCCTTAACATTGGGACAATTAATCTAGTAATCAAGTTAAAATTAGGTTAATTAAAATTGGAGTCACTTTAGGGTTTTTTCCTAGTTTACCCTGAAATAATTAAACAAGGTGGCGACTCAAAAATAATTAAACAAGGTGGCGACTCACACATCACGTGCATTTCTTCCTGCATCACATTCATATTCTATGTTTTCGGGGGAGGGGTTCACAGCCATACATATTCGGGACCCATAGATATGATGAACCCCATCCTTTGGAGTCTGCTGATGTTGAGTGGGAAAGCATTGGAGTGAATAGCTTACATGATGATCGTTGATAAGTAGTTAATTTAGCATAAAATATTCTCTATTTAAATATTATCTATAGGTACTTTTGGTTTAAAATGAGAATTTTCATTTGGTTTTCATATTTTCTGTAAATGCTAAATTCATTCGGAAAGGAGCTTCGGAGGCTAATTCTTGGAGTTTTTGACGAAGTATGCCAAGTTAGAGCTGAATTTGTAGGATGCTCCTAGAAGATTTCAAGTTGAGCTTGGGCAAGTAGCAATCAGACGCATCCAAAGCAGGTCCAAAACCCCCTGGAAGTTTTCAAGTTAAGCTTGGGCAAACTTCGTGGGAGGCGTATCCAGAGCTGTTTGGGATTGAGATATTTTGCCAGCTACAAGGAAATGATTTAAAACAGCTGGTCCACTATTTAGGGATTAGGAAAGATACTCAGATTTGAATATTAGATTTTCTTTTAATTATTTGATTTTCTAAAGATATTTAGATTTTATCTTCCTAGCTTAGGATTTCTTTCCCTTGTTATAAATAGGACCTTAAGTTTATTGAGGAGGGCATGATCTCTTTCTCATCTTTAGAAACAACGGTTATTTTAGGATTTACTTTTCTTTGTGTTTTCTCCATGGCCATGAGTAGCTAAATATCTATTTTCAGTCAAAGGTTGAATTGGAAGTAGAAGTTTTTCTATGATTGTGAGATCTTAATTTATTTATTTTCTTCTTTAATTCCATCAGTAATTGTTTATTTTTCTGCATATATGAGAAACTCCATCTCCATTATTATCTTATTGTTTGTTCAATGTGGCCAATTGTTTAATTTAATAGGATAGCATATAGCTAATCAACAAGATTAAATTCGTAATTATTTAGTCAAGTTGATTCAAGTAGCAAACAATATAATCTGATTGTAACCAGGCTTTTGGATTATATTATGAAAAATTCACAATCTAATTGATTATATTATGAAAAATTCACAATCTAATTTAAATGAACCTCACTTGTAGAGTTTGTTAATTAGGGCAGGGTCTTTCTAATTCTTATTGCTATTAGCAAATTAAATTCTATCGCTTGTTTAGGATTGTTTGCTAGTCAAAGATTATTCATAGCATTTGTCTTGTTTCATCTAATAATAAGGAAATATTGATCAGCGACGCTTGTTCAAAGATTATAACTTGTCTGTTGCTTAATATTATTGAGTTATCTTGGAATCAATGATCAATCAAGAGAACTTCTTACTAAGAATTGCCTTTGACTGAATTCATCTCTTGTTGATTTAAACTTTGTTTCTTTTATTGCATTCTTACTTATTTTAATTGTTTGATTCGTTCTCTACTACAAATCCCCCATTTTTACTTTTATTATTTTATTTTTTGATTATTGAAAGATTTAATCAAAACTAGTCCCTAGGTTCAACTCGTCTCACCCTATCTATAAATTACCTAGAATAGGAAGAGCAGGAATTATTTTTGGTGGTCTCGACACCCATCAAATTTTGGCGCTGATGCCGGGGACTAGTTTAATTTTATTTGTTCCTTTGATGACCAGGTTTGAAAACACTAAGCTCATCTTTGATCCAGAAATTAAGAAGAAAGCCTGCGCATTGAGACAAGGGACAAAATAGCGAAAGAAAAAATAAGCTACATCTTCTAAGCCGTTTTTAGAGGAACCAGCACCTGATTCAGTAGAGTCTTCAATCGAATCTGAGGAAGAACAAGAGATGGGCAAAGACCGATGTAACACCCTCTGCCCAGTCCCGTGAGACCCGACGGCGGATGCCACATTCGGTACCGGAGACACCGTCTTAACTTAACATATAATAGATTATGAATTATGAACTTGGAAGTAAATTGAGTATATCACCAAGTTTTAGCGAAAATTTTTTTTTGTGGGTGCCCGAGAATATGTATGCACAACCCAAGCAAGAGGGGGGGGGGTGAATTGAGTTTTCTAAAAATATTTTAGAATTTAAAACAGAATATCAAATTCTAAGTGTAGCAGAAAAGTATAGAACTTATGAGAATAGATTATAGATTAGAATCACCTCACAATGTTCTATTAGTAAAAGATAGAAAGACTATGCAAAGTGCAGCTATTGATTAAAACTGCTTCGCAATGTCTTTTTCAATATTAGAACATCTTTATGACGGAAAGCTATTGTATTTAGAAGTTCATCATAAAGTTTAGAAAATCATATAAGACTGTGTGAGAGACAGTTATTGAAATTAGAACTTCTTCACAACGTCTTATTCAATATCAGAACTACTTTATGATGGAAAGCTATAAGCTAATTGTAATTAGAACTTCCTCATAAAGTTTAGAAAATAAATTAAGAAAACCCAAAGTAGTGAAAATATACTGTGATAGAACATAGCAATAGAACTTGGTATATTCACTTATCAGTAAATCCAGAGTTCTAATATTCAGAGAAGATAGACCTCATTCCAGCTTTTTAGCATTTCTGAATCATTACATTTTTAGCATTTCTAAAAATAATAACAGAAGGTGTAATAAAAGCAGTATCAAGCAAGCTTCAGAAATTAAAAGATCAACACAGTGATTTATAGTGGGTTGGCACTAACAGTCGCCTATATCCACTTCCCCAGACCTCCATCTTGAGATCGCTCAACTAATGTTATCTCTTTTCAAGGGTTAAGAGACAAACTCAACAGTACGAAGCAATAAGATCAACACCTAGATCTACCCTTTATCCCACTAGATTTCCCAAAGCTTCTAGTAATCCTCAACCCTTTCGTATTTTTGGCAGAGTAATAGAAACTAATTCAAGGACATTAGAGTCTCACACAAGGAGAAGGTTGCTTTGATAACCTCTTTTTCATAAATAGCTTTCTAACCTAAGCTATTTCACCACAATGTTTATCAATAAAAAGCCTGTCTACTATAGATAACAGAATCTAAAATAGACAGAAAGAAATGCACATATAATGCCACAGGGAAAAACAAGTTTATCAGAATTTGGAATAAATCGTTTAAGAAAATACAGGCCGTTTTTCAAAGAGTAGTTAAATCAAAATTCTTTTCTCTTTAAAGATAAAAACTGTGAAAGTGAAAAGAAAAATTGGGGGGTAGAAGAGTAAAGTTTGAAGAAGATAAAGATGGTGATCAATGAGAGAGTGCTCTATACGAACTCTACTACCCTCATAGCTTAAGACGTGAAAGCCCTCCTATTTATAGAAGAGCGCTCGCTGTCTCTGCTTTTAGCTCCTATTTATAGAGAGCATCGTGTCTCTTGCTTTTGGAAAGTGGATATTTCATTTGAAATCAGAATATTTGCTTTCCTTATTTAGAAAATATGAGAATCTTAGTTACCAAAAAACTTTGTTTTATTCTTTTGGTAAGAAAATAAAAACCGATCTTCCTTTCCTTTAAGCATAAAGATTCTCGGCAGCATTTTATTTGGAAAGATTTTTTTCGAAAGGATTCTTCTTACTAAAACGAGAAGAATAAGATCTTCATTTGCTTTAGGTAAGAAAATAAATTTAGATCTTCAAAAGAATTTTCGAAAAAGAAAATACTTGATTTATTACCAAAAACGTTTGAGATGTAATCTCTTTAGTTTTAGGAAATTAAATCGTTTGAATTTTAAAGAATATTTTCGAAACCGAATTTTTGATAAACGAATTTATTTTTGAAGAATCTAATTTCCGAAAAATATTTTCAATGAGAGAAAAATTTAATTTATGTGCTCATATATGAATTTTCTCTCTATCCTACAAAGTGTCCTGCGATGGGATTCTCAGCCAGGAATTCAGCGACTACCCGACCTTTGACTGTCTTCTTTGTGACAAACTCTGCGTCTACACTGGACATCTGGATCAACCATTTAGACAGCCGTCCTTCAAGAGTAGGTGTTTTCTGAAGATACTTCATAGGATCAATTTTAGAAACAAAAGTGACCCTGAAGGAATCAAAGTAGGGCCTTAATTTCTTGATCGACCACACCACTGCCATACATGTCGATCGACCACACCACTGCCATACATGTCTTTTCTATCAAATTATACTTTTCCTCAATAGGCAGTAATTTCTTGCTGATATAATAAATGACCTTTTCTACCCCACCAGTGTCTGGCTGTACCAACATAACTCCAACTCCTGCATCCTCTATAGACAGTACAGAATTAAAGGCTCTCCCGGTCTAGGCGAGCTCAACACTGGTGGATTCATTAAGTATTCCTTGATATAGTGAAAGGCTTTCTGACAGTCCTCGTTCCATCTGATCGGTTGGTTCTTCCTAAGCAATTTGAAGATCGGAGCACAAGTGATAGATAATCTAGAAATGAATCTGCTGATATACTGGATCTTTGATAGATAATCTAGAAATGAATCTGCTGATATACTGGATCTTTCCCAAGAAGCTTCTCACCTGGCGTTTTGTTTTAGGTAGTTCCATACTTTGAATGGCTTTATTTTATCTGGGTCAACCTCAATCCCGTTAGGTCCTATAATAAAACCTAACAACTTCCCCTTCGTGGCTCCAAATACGCACTTTTTGGGATTGAGTCTTAAATTGTACTGCTTGACCCGTGCGAAGAACTTTTCCAGCATCTCCGTGTGTTGTTCTTGCATTTTTGTCATGATCACCATATCATCTTATCATTCTACATATACCTCCAAACCCTTTATGGGATCATATCATGAAAATAAGTTTTGTAGGCCCAATTCTCTGACATGTGTGCCCCACCATTCGTTCAACTCCAAACCGGGCATTCACCCTATAACAGAACGGTTCCTATAACAGAAGGTCCCGAAATCAGTAGTGAAGGCAGTCTTGTGCTTGTCAACCAAAGCCATCAGGATTTGGTTGTACCCAGAGAATCCGTCCATAATGGAATAACATCCCATTCCTGCAGCATTGTCTATCAGAACATCTATATGTGGAAGGGGGAAGTCGTCTTTGGGCGAAGCTCTGTTTAGATCTCTATAGTTGACACAGACTCTTAACCTCCCATCCTTCTTCAGCACAGGGACTATGTTTGCCAACCACTCAGGATAATGTACTACCTCCAAGAATCTTGCATCTAACTGCTTCTGGACCTCAGCCTTGATCTTGTCTTGCCACTCTGGTCTGACCTCAGCCTTGATCTTGTCTTGCCACTCTGGTCTGACCCGTCTTCTTTTCTGCTTCACTGGCTTGATGTTCGGATCAGTAGGGATGAAATGTTCTACTATTGACCTATCGATTCCCGGCATGTCAGCATAACTCCAAGCAAAAACCTCTGAATTTCTCTTGAGACATTCTTGGAGATCCTTTCTGAGCTCAGGTTTAAAGTCTGATCCGATTTCGATTATTTTGGGATCATCGGTGGTGCTTAAGTTAAATGCAAAATGATGCAATGCATTTATGTCAAATATGCGTGTGGTATAATCAATACCATGAACGTGACAATTAGGAAAACAAGAAAACAAGTAATCAAAATGAAAATCAAGAAAACAATGGTAATCAAAATTTCACGTGACAATTAGGAAAACAAGAAAACAAGTAATCAAAATTCACTTCCATTGATTGAAATAATAAAGGAAATCCATCCAAATCGTTCTCAAAATAATAATAAGAAAAACAAAAGACAGGATTTGTAACTTGTTCAATACATTCGTCACAACTGTCTTTGACGGCTTGAACCACTTCATCAGCATCGGGAGCATCCTCGGTCTTTGGGACAGCTTTCTCCAACATCTTCCTCTCAGCTTCTTCTGCATCTTCTGCTGCTAGCAATGACTGGAGGATCCTTGCCTTGGACTTCTGTTCTTGAATCACCTTTGCACTTTCATCCCCAATCTCGAGAAAGTCTTCAAATTCTGACATCTTCTGAGACCGATCTGAGCCATTGCCTGCTTGAATCATGCGAACCATGAACTGTGTGCCGTCTACCAATTGCTCGAGAGAAGGCTCTGGAGACTTAATGAGTTGCTCCTCAAAATCTGTCATGAAGATCTCCAACCCTGGATATATCTTTCCTCTGCTCTAAAATTTTTCGGAAGCCTCCGAGGTAAAGAAGATCCTGTTCAGTCTCGACTCTTTTATTGGAGACTGGACTTCGTATTTCTCTTTTTTTCGATACTCTGAGTACCCCAGTCCATGCCGATCTTACTGACCATGTGACGATGACACAGGTTCAAACCTTCCTTGTAAATCCCGGCCTAGTCCCTTACCGTATTTCCATTGCATCTTCTTCATCATTTTACGAGAGAAAGGGCTCATCCTATTGACTGCACTTTTGTCTTTTGTGATTACAGCATCATCAATCACAGCCACCTGAAAACCAGATAAAGGTACAGCTGCTTCTAAACCTTCCACCGTAGCCACATTCAATTCTTCCTGCGCACTAATAGTTACCACATTAGTACCCCAAGGCACCTTGACTTTCCTGTGCAATGTGGAAGGAATTGCACCCAAGGGATGAAGCCATGGCCTTCCCAACAGTAGAGCATAATTGGCCAAGATGTACAAGACTACTATGTCCACCCAACTTTCTATCATTCCTGTCGAAATCTTTGCCCTGAAGGTTCCCCTAGCGTCCACCCAACTTTCTATCATTCCTGTCGAAATCTTTGCCCTGAAGGTTCCCCTAGCGCTACGCATGGTGTTATCATAAGCTTTAACAACCATGGCAGATGGCTCGAGTTCTGACTGTTCAATCTTAAATTTGGACAACATTTTCAGCGGGCACACGCACAATGCCGACCCATTATCAACCATCACGTTACGGGTCTCCCTCCCATTAAGAGCAACCTGAATGTACAGAGGCTTAAAGTGACTCCTACCTTCCGGAGGAAGATTGGAATCAAAGAAGGGTATCTCACCAATCCTGCGTTGCAGCACATTAATCATATCCACGCTCTGGATTCTCGCAGGAACTCTGACAAATGTCATGGCTTCTAATAAAGCTTCTCTATGTTTTCTCTATGTTTCTTTTTGGAAGCTATCAAAAATCCTAATTAGTGAGATGTCAGGCCCTTTAGTCCTCTGCAGTCGACCAGACTGAACGCTGTTACGCCGCGTACGCCGCTTGGTACTCTATTTTGACTACTGTCACCCACTTCAGTAGCCTTCTTTTGTGCTTTCCCCACTTCATCTTCCTTTTTCTTCTCCTTGGGCTGTTCATCATCCCTCTCAGCTATTTTCTTCCCTGTCCCATCGATGACAACTCCTTTCCCTTTGACCGAGGAATTGCTGTTGGGTTATACACAAGATCGCTGCGGGTCAAACTCTGGACGCCCACTTCATTTACATCCTCATCACTGCTATAGTACCATTGGTCTGCTTGATCAGCTAAACTTTTTTGAATTGCAAGCTGAACCTGCTCATCTTCATTACTCATCTTCATTATCTGGTACTTCTCCCACCTGGACTGTGATACTCTTTTCAATTTCAACTCTCACCGGCTTCCTTTCCACCTCTTCATCACTGCCGCAGTCATCCCAGATGTTCAACATGGCACATATCCGCTCTTCCCATGCTGCCTCTACCAACACCAATTCTTCCGGGAAACCACTTCCAATTGCATTAACCGATCCGCCTGCTGAAAGACTTATGAGGTGGATAATTATACTGGTATTGTGGTAAGGGATTATTCCGCGTGCTCAGCTTATTGCGCTCTGTAGGCTTGGTGATCTTTCCACTGTCTATCAAATTCTGTATGTCATGCCTAAGCTTAAAGCAATCATCAGTAGAATGGCCTTTGCACTGATGATATTCGCAATCCCGATCAACAAACTTACCCCGAATAGGCTTAGATGCATTGATTGGAAATTTCGACAGCACACCATTCTTAATGCAGGACCTCACAACCGTGCTTAAAGGTTTGCCCAGATCAGTGAATTCCTTTCTCACTTTCTTGTTGACAGCTCCAACTGTGTTGCTACTCCCTGACTGATTCGTAGCAGCGTTACCAGCACTGTAGGAAGACCGGTAGTTACCAAATCCTCGATTTTTCTTCTTCTCTTCTTTGTACAGGTCTTCAATATTCAACCCTGCCCTTTGCACTAAAGAAAGTCTGTGAGAGGTGGGGCCAACATCCTTTCCTTAAAGTAGGGCAACAAGCTCCGACTGAAAATCCTGATCAGCTCTTGGCCCTTTGGCCTTGTCTGGACCATGAGGCCTTGTCTGGACCATGAACAGCTTTGTCCTCCATCTTCTGTAATAGTCGGAGAAGCTTTCATCCTTCTCTTGCCTTAAGCTCTCCAAATCACAAAGGCCAAACTCATCACTGTCATCTGTTTTGAAGTGCTTGAGGAAAGCGGTCTGAAGTTTTACCCAATCTCTCTGTGTTTCCATGTCCAAGCCATCATACCATCCTATAGCTTTTATGTAATGTTTGAGGAAATGCCCGCAACACATCCTCCTCATCATACCGATTCATTTGAGCCACATGAATAAACTCGGACAAATGGGACCTTGGGTCATTATCTCCTTCAAATAAAGTATGTTTGAAGGTCTTGGCAGAAGTAGAACTAGTGGGCTTCAGGACATATTCAGCCACATGAAAATTGGTAACTGGGTCCTCTTTTGTAACAGACATTTTCTTTACCTTGTCTTTCAGCTCCGCTAACTGCTTAATTAGCTCATTCTCAACTGGAGCAGCATTACCAGCAGAGGCTTGCTTACCCGAGGTGGGCTCTGGAATCTCCCTTTCCTCCACTATAGGCTGATTACTTGAACTATAGGCTGATTACTTGAAGTAGGAGGAACCTGATTCTGCGCCCGCTCTTGGGCAAAAGCAGCAGCTATTATCTCAGTGATAGCCCTTAGTTGGGCGGAGGAAAAACTAGTGTCATTCATATTACCGTCAGCCATTTCGACCAGATCTGAATCAGCAACTGTAATAGGCGAGCGTGGACTAACCATAGGACTAACCGGAGCAGGCTCGGGGATTGGGGACACTCTGACCAAACGTTGACCAGACTGTCGGCGCCAAACTCTCGAAGTGATTTCCCGGGATGGATCAATTTTGTCTGAAAAAGGACCTAAGTTAAAAGGGAATCCTGCATGTATGCATGAAAAGAAAATAAAGGCACATAGAATGAAGGATGCAAAGCTAATGTGCCAATAACCGGTATGGAAATTAGGTCTCGTTTTCAACGAACGGATCTAAAATTCGGCATGAATGACATAGCAATAATTTATTTTGTATTCAAACATTTTTGGCATTATCTGTCGTCGACCGTTCCTTTTGGACTTTACAGTCGGCTATCTTCTGTCAGGTCCCTAATTTTTGCCTTGGAATGAAAGAATTTCCCTTGGAATGAAAGAATTTCCAAGAGGGATATTTCTTATTATTATTTTTTTTGGTGTCCTTACTTTTTGCCTTGGAACAGATGGTCCCAAGCAGGATCCTATGTTGATTAGTTACAAATTTTTGCCATCTCACGCTAACTTTCAGATAATGCGAGAAATGTGAAAACACAAAGGAATTGTAACCCCCTTATAACTCCCTTTTCTTTTGGATATTAATTCACTATAAGCAATTGCATTATGTTATTCAAAACGAATTAGAGGTCCATTCTCAAAATCAAGGTCAAATGTCCATACCGAAAATTAGCCCCTATTAATGGATGGCTGAAACGAAAAGTGTTACGTGATGCATGAATGTCACAGTATATGAACAGTTTATAACACACAGGGAAATGGGGTTAGGAAATGCATGCCTTCCGACCTTATTTCTCCCACGCACGGATTCTGTTGGCAAAAATTCTGACATCTGATTCCTAGGATCCTAGGATTTGGTCTAATCTCGACAACCAATAGGGGGTTTTGAGATTGACGATATAAACTCTCGGAATGAATGCAACAGAACAATAGCAAATAGATTCAGGCTTTCCTTAGGGGAAGTAACTAAGGCTTTCAACTACATGCACAGTCCATTGGGCTTACAAGGTCCGGGTTCCGCAAACAGGATTCGGGCTTACATGTGGGCCTACTCCTTTTGACGCACCTCTTAAGGTACTGGGCTTGCGGTTGGTAAAATTGCTAATTCTCGGGTGGATGTGCCTAAAACGCGTGGTTTAGGCTGAATCCACCTTCAAAGTTAATAATGATACCAAGGGATAATTTGGGTAGAAAGTGGTGAGAAAAGAGAAATGCAGTATGAATGCAACAACCGAGAAAAATAACGGAAAGCAAATAAACAAACAAGGACGATAAAAGAATTTTCCAACGGCTTTTTAACCAATTTTATTTCCAATTTTCCAATTTTAGAAACGTAATAGATTTAGAGTTAATCCTAATTGCAACCAACTAGTTATTAAAAAAATTAACCGGGATTAGTTAGATTGCATTTCCCCAGAAGTCGCCAATCTCTTTCGCACCGCCCCCGAGCGACCCGAAAAACGTGCCTTTTTGGTTTTTGATTGGAAGTGATTCTTATTTTGAAAAATGGTGACAAAACACTTTATTGATACGATGCCGATGAATTCGGTCTTATAAAACATTTTGAGTCGCCACCCCATTGTTTTCGCAATGGGGCGTTTTCAATTTTTATTTTATAAAGTGAACTCCATTTTAAACCCAATTCTTTTTAAGGCCAAATTATTTTTTAAAAGACTGGTCAGGGCGCACCAGAGTGCAATTCTGGGTAAGGGAATTGGGTACGCCGGCGTTGGAAAGCTGACGCCCGGAAAAATCCAGCCTCTTTTAACCTACGATTTTAATTTATTTTAGTTGAAAGCCAATATTTATTTAAAACCCAAACCTGGAATGATCGAATCGAGTTCCTTATGGAAAATACTTTAATCGTCCCAAACAAGTTCATTCATTGCTCCATAATCATTCAAAAACATTCAACCATAAGCCTAAAACAGTTTAATCAAAATAAATAAAAGACCGCTTCTTGCCGTTATGGTTAAAGGCGGGCCACAAACCGAACCTTAAAATACAATTTTACCCAATTAAAAAACTTTAAAACCCAAAAAACTAAAAAACCAAAATTCATTACATTATTCATTTAATACTCTAACTTGATTAAACTGCCATCTGCCCACAATTGGTTGTCTTTTGACTTATTAAAAGAATTAATTCAATTTTTTTGTGCAAAGCTATTATTTTTTTTTTCAAAAAAAAGAAAAAAATCGTTTCTGGAACCCTAGAACAGTCGCGTCACGCAAGCTGTCCTTGGAAAGAACAGTTGCGTGACGCGAACTAGTAGTCGCGTGACCCCACTGTTCTTAAAAGTCCCGATCCGTCAGCTGTATTTTTAGATCCATAAATTAAAGAATTAATATTAAAAGATAAAATGAAATCTGAATATGAACAGTTCCGTCACGCAACTTCAAGATCCGTTATGGGATTCTAGCAGCTGCATGAACGCAACTAGTCCGGGTAAAAAAAATGATACTTTTTGGATATGAACAGTTGGATATGAACAGTTCCGTCACGCAACTGCCAGGTCCGTGACGGATCTACTGGCTGTGTGACGCAACTGCTCTAGTCCGTGCTTACTTTTTAAACAACCCTTTTTTACGTCTTTCTTTCATTTAAACATGTTTTAATAAAATCTAAAAACAACCAAGAATGGGCAGAATGTCGTTTAACCAAGATTAAACTATTAGAGCAACAATAAAATAAATAACAATGAATAAACAAATAAAAATACAAAGGAAAGTTTAAGTGAATTACCTAACCCTCAGGCTGAGGATTGTAATCAGCTTGAACGCCTTAAAGAATGAAGGTTAAAGGGTTCCAGAAGCTTTTTCCACAAGGTTTTAACGCTCACTCTTTTCTCTCTTTCTTTTTCTCTTTTTTTTTTTTTATGATTTTCCTTTTAACCTAATTGATGTCTAATGACTATTTTTCTTCAAGACAACTCAGAAGAGTTTCTGGAGAAAAACCTAGCCGCAAGTGTGTGTTTTTTTACGCCCTAAAAATCTCTCCTGAACAAGAGATAAAACGATGCATTTATAGAAGTAGGGCAGCAGACAATAGCTACGTCACGCAGCTTACGGCTGCGTGACGGATCCGATGGCTGCGTGACGCAGCTCACTTTCCGGACCGCTGCCACATACTCAGACAGAATCATTATGTGACGTCATCTTGATTGGAGCTGCGTGACGCAACCGACGGTGCCGCCACGCACCTTATAGCTGTGTGACGCAGCTCTTGTGCACTCCAAATTAATTTAGGTTGATCTAATTTAAACTTTTGGATTAAAAGACTTCCGGATAGCCATAACCCTTCATTCTGCCTCTTGTATCCTCATTGGGTTAGGCGGGGGCATAAAAACACGCGTCAACAAAAGGTTCTAATTCCCAAAGGACAGATTCAACTTCAAAAGGTAAAGAGGCTGTCCAAACTCCATTTAAAAGCAACAAAGGTACTTCTAACTCTACAAAACGCAACAAAGGTACTTCTAACTCTTACAACCCCTTCTAAAGAAATTAAATTGTTTTTAAATGTTTGGGGAAAGGGCATTATGCATCTCAACTTGTCCTAATTAAAAGGGTTATGATTGCTAAGGATGATGGGGAATGTTAGTTCTGAATTTTGAATGTGGGTGATTATTATGATGATATGCCTAATTTTAATTGATGATGATGTTGATGATTCAGATAACCTTAACACTTCCTGAACATGGAAGAAGCTTTTATTGCTAGGCGTGCTTTGAAATATGCATGGTCAAAGAAGAAAGCCTTGAAGCAACGTTGATAATATATTTCACATTAGATGCTTGATTAGTTGGAAAGGTGGTACTTCTTATTATTGATGGGGGTTAGTTGCACTAATGTGCTAGTGTTTAAACAGGTAAACAAAAAACCTGAAACCTAACTGTCTCAAGCACCTCCTAAGGCCTTATAAGTTGCAATCGGTTTGACCATTGATTATGGGAGGTTGAAGGTGACTTCGACAAGTTACTTGTTCCATTTCTATTTGGAAGGTTATGGAAGGATGAAATTTTATTGTGACATCAGTACCTTTATGGCAAGCTGGCCATTTATTTGTTAGGGAAGACCATGGCAATATGATAGAAGAGCACTTCAATGATGGATTCCATAATCAATGACTTCTTTGATTCATAAGGGCAAAAAACAGTGGTTCTTGTTACTTCTTGTACCATTATCACCTCAAGAAGTTTATGAAGATCAAAGAAAGATACTTGAGAGAGAGAGAGAGAGAGGTTTCGGCCTTGAGAAAAAAAGAGAGCGAGATTTCGAGACAACAAAAGGGAGAAAATAAGGAAGAAGGGAAAGAGGCCACAAAAATATCAAAAGAAATTAATGGCCCAATTGTGAGTGAAAAACAGAGAGAGGAGAAAAAGAAACAAACTTTTTATGCGAGAGCTAGGGAGGCTAAGTGTGCTATTGCTTTGGAGAAGCCCGTGTTGCTTCTAAGGTTTAAAGAGGTTTTATTTGTTGAAACTAACACTAACCTTGACAGTTTGCCTTCTATGTTACAGGAATTTGATGATGTCTTTCCTAGTGAATTACCTAATGGTTTACCACCTTTAAGGGGAATAGAACATCAAATTGACTTCATTCCTGGATCCACCATTCCAAATAGACATGCCTATAGAAGCAATCCAATGGAGATGAAGGAGTTGCAAAGGCAAGTTGATGAACTTATAGAGAAAGGTTTGGTGCGAGAGAGCATGAGCCCGTGTGCCGTTCCCGTGCTTCTAGTACCTAAATAGTACCCTAAAGAAGACTGGGACACATGGCGCATGTGTGTTGATTGTAGAGCGGTCAACCAAAAATCACTGCTAAAGTATAGACCACCCTATTCCCTAGGACTTGATGATTATGTTGCGATGAATTTGCATGGGGCAACTTACTTTACTTTAAAATTGATTTAATGAGTGGTTTATCCATCAAATTAGAATAGCAACCAGGTGATGAATGGAAAATTGCTTTTTAAAAAAAACTAATTTATGGTTTGTATGATGGTTAATATGCACTTTTTGACTATCTATGCACCTAGTACATTTATGAGGCTCATGAAACCATGGTATTGCGTGCCTTCATGTATTGCGTGCCTTCTTAGGAAAATTTATGGTTGTATACTTTGATGATATACTCATTTATAGCAAGTCTCTTAATGATCATGTTGAGCATGTTAGGATAAAACATTGAGATCTGAAAAATTGTATGCTAAACTTAACAAATGCACATTCTGCATAGATAGACTTGTCTTTCTTGGATTTATTGTGAGTGCACAGGGTATTGAAGCAGATGAGGAGAAAGTGAAAGCTATCAAAGAATGGCTAACTCCCAAATCCAAATCAGTTTCTGAAGTTAGGAGCTTTCATGGGTTGGCAAGCTTTTATAGAAGATTTGTAAAAGATTTCTCTTCAATTGCAGCACCACTGAAAGAAATAATCAATAAGGAATTTGGGTTCAAGTGGGAAGAAGAACAACAAAAGGCGTTTGACACGCTTAAAGGGAAGTTAACATTCGCACTTATACTTTCTTTACCTAACTTTGAAAATACTTTTGAGATTGAATATGATGCTTCTGGTGTGGGAATTGGGGCTGTCCTAATGCAAGAAAAGAAACCAATTGCCTACTTTAGTGAAAAGTTGAATGGAGCACAACTCAATTATTCAACCTATGACAAAGAGTTGTATGCCTTGGTAAGAACTCTAAAACTCTCAAATGTCTTGGCACACCTCTACTTTACCTTGACCTAAGCGCAGTTAGTCATCATACAGACCCATCGAGTCCCTAAACAACACTTTGAAGGGTCCAAGTAAGGCTTATATAAAAGCATTGGTAAGTTGGTGCTGAATTATTGAACAATTTCCAATGTGATTCAAATACAAGCATGGAAAAGATAGATGTGTTGCCGTTGATTGTCTAAGGGAGATTATACTCTAATTACTGCTCTTAGTTCTAAAATTACTTGGATAAAAGACTTATATGTAAATTGATCTGACTTTGCAACATATATGTGGCATGTGAGCATGGAGCATTTGATAAGTTCTTATTAAACATGATGGATTATTTGTTAAGGGTGTGAACCCCTTCCCCGGAAGCCACATAGGCATGTGATGCATATGATGAATGAAAAGAAATGCACGTGGAGTGAGTGTGTGAGTCGCCACCTTGTTTAATTATTTTAGGGTAAACTAGGAAAAAAACCTGAATGACTCCATTTTTAATTAACCTAGTTACTAGATTAATTATCCCAATGATTAAGGCACAATCTACGAAATCGAGGTGGATCCCGAGACTATGTCATGCTGATAAACTAACCGATGAATGAGTGTTTTGCAAGGGTGAATGATGGATCAATGAAATGTTTAAGTGATTTCGACTTGCCACCCGGGGTGAAATCCCGAACGTGCCTACGTACTTCCATTTGAATGGAAGATCAAAGTCAACAGATCAAAACAAGTAGTTCGATAGGCCTTCTTTGAAGGGCTTTTTGGGGCTTTGAAGGTGTATGCTTAATGCATGAGTGTGTATGCTTTGTGCATGAGTGTGTATGCTTTGTGCATGAGTGCGTATGCTTTGTGCATGAGTGCGTATGCTTTGTGCATAAGTGTGTATGCTTTGTGCATAAGTGCGTATGCTTTGTGCATAAGATCAAAGTCAACGTAGTTCGATAGGCCTTCTTTGAAGGGCTTTGAATGGGTATGCTTAATGCATGAGTGTGTGTATGCTTCATGCATTTTGTTGAGGCATTTTGCCAAGGAATTGATTGATTTGATTTGGCGTTTGTTGCCAAAATGTTGATTGGGCAATTTTATTGCCAAAAACTGACTGATTTAAGGCTTCTAGCCAAAAAGAGTGATTTAGGCAATTAGATTGCCAAAATGATTGATTTTAGGCGATTGTCGCCAAAATGATTGATTTTAAGGCTTTTAGCCAAAACGAGTTGATTTAGGCAGCTTAAAATGGTTGATTTTAGGCCTTTTGGCCAAAAAGTTGTCCGGTTCGGTTATTACGCTTTCGATTTTACGGCTTTGAGCCGAAAATGGTTGATTTTAAAGGCATTTTGCCAAAAATGTCGATTTTAAGCGATTTGTCGCTAAAATAATTGATTTTAGGCTTTTGGCCGAAAATTGGTTCATTTTAAGGCATTTTGCCAAAAATGTCGATTTTATGGCTTTGAGCCAAAAATGTGTTGTTTTAGGCAATTAGTTTGCCAAAATGTGCGATTTAGGCTTTTGTCGCCAAAATGGTCGATTTTGAGGCCTTTGGCCAAAATGGTTCAATTCTACGACTTTTAGTCGAAAAAAGATTGATTTTAAGGCGTTTCGCCAAAATGGTTCGGTTTTACGACGTCTCGAGTTATCACAAAATATATATAATACATAAAGATTGATTAAAGCTTTTTAGCCCAATTAATTGATTAATTGGACTTAAGCCCAGATTTATTCGAATAAGCGAATTGAACCGTAGTTATTAATTAATAGGCTCTTTTCTAGACCAATATTGTCGGATTAACTTAACTTTTTAACCCCCCCAAAAAAACAAAATTTTTAATATTAATTTTAAAAAATTTCCGGGGCGGTTAAGCTTAATCATGTTTGTTTTTATTTAAAGCAGTTTATTACCAAAAAATAATTGACTGTGGAGTTGCATTTACTGCAATTGTAGACATTATTAAGGTTAGAGAGAATATGCATGAAGTGCTAACATTAAATAGGCAGAGTTTATGTTTACATACCTGATTTAAATCGACGACATCGCTTTTCTTAACTCCCGATTAAGCTCTCGCTTAGGAAATATTAATTTATTTTATTTGTTTAATTTTAATTGTCCAAATTATGTCACAATAAAATGCAATAAAAAATTAAATTAAATTGCCAAAAGCGGTAAAGAAAACGCAAGGAGGCGTGAGAGGGAAGGATTCGTCCGTCAAAACGGACAAGCGTGTCAAAATGGGAAAGAAAATGGCCATTTATAGCCATTCGGGTCCCGGGCGGCAGGTTGCCGCCTGGGGGGCTGAGGAGGCGGCAGGTGGCCGCCTGGCTCGGCGGCAGGTGCCGCCCAGGGAGGGGCTTAGCAGCCCCGCCCATGCTGTGGCGGGGGTGCCGTCTGGAGGCGGCAGCTGCCGCCCAGGTCGGTGGGCGGCAGGCCCCGCCTGTCTGGGCGGCAAGTGTCGGACCCAAGCTGGGCGGCAAGGGCTGCCCAGGGGCGTGGGTGGGGCCAGGCCCCGCCTGCGCGGAGGCGACAGCCCCGCGCTCGCTGGGCGGCTGGCCCTCGCCCAGCCGCGCGCAGGCAGGCCCTGCGCGCGCTGGGCGGGCAAGCCCGCCGCCGCGCTGGCGCGGCAGGCCTCGCCCACGCGGCGGCACGGCCTCGCCCGCGTGGCGGCTGCGCCGCCGTTCCCGGCGGCGGCTCCGCCCGGTGGCCGGCCGGCAGGCGCCGCGTCTGCCTCGTCGAGGGCACGTGGGTTGGGAGTTCCGGACCTCCGAAAAAATTCCGGACCTGTTCCAGCGATCCTCGCGATATTCCGGACGTTTTAAGTACCATATTGGCATACTTCCGAGTAAAAATGTCCAAAGATGGCCTCCGGTCCAGGCCCGGACTGTTTGCAGTCCGCATTGACACTGTAGAATTACGTGTAGCAAGGTCAAAATTGAGTATTCACAGTTGCCCCCCACTGGCATATTCTCATAAAAATGATTTGATGAGACCACGTGGCCGTCTGAAGGAGCAAATTTTGAAGGCGAAACTCGGACCTTGGGACCCAAATCTGGGGATTGTGGGGCCTTGGGCTGAGTTGGTGAATTTTCGGACCCTAGGCCGAGTTTTTGAATTTCGGGCCTCATGCAGGCCTGATTTTTTTGTGATCTTTGTGGGCCTTCTGTGCCCCGATCTGTGAATTTTCGCGGCCTTGTGGCCGAAAATTGAGCATTTTGGGCCTCTGCGGCCCTGAATTAGTGAATGTCGGGCCTCTTATGGCCAGAGTGTGATTTTCAGAAGCTTAGGCCCGAATTTGTTGAATTTTGGGCTCTCTCGGCCGAATTTGTGATTTGTGGGCCTCTGTGGCCCGATTGTGGAATTTTCGGGCCCTGTGTGGCCGAAAATTGTGAATTTTGGCCTTCTGATGACCGAAAAATGTGAATTTTTGGCCTCTGTGGCCTGATTTGTGATTTTTCGGGCCCTGTGGCCTGAATGTGATCTTATCGGGCCTCTGGCCTGGAAATGTGATTTTTTCGGGCCTCTTGGGGCCTGATCTCGTGAATTTTATTTTTATTATTATATTATTATATTATTATTATTATAATATATATATATATATATATATATATATTTTTTTTTTATTTTTATTTTTATGAAATGATCAAAATGCATGGAATTATATTTGCACACTTTAAAGATGTTTTAGCTCTTTGATGGAGTTAAAAAGAAATTTGCCTCTAGCATGACTTGAAAAGATGTTTGCCCTTAGAGGCTCGAAAAGAGATTTTGTTTTATTTTTTGTGTGTGTTTTGTTTTCTTTAGAAACCAAGGGTCCACCTAAAGTCAAATGATCAAATGGCTTGGTTTTGGAATGAAGACATGGTTGGCTATTGGTTAGGTTTCACCCTCAGGTTCTATGTAAAAGACGGTCGACGGTATCTGGGGTTCACCCTGGGTATCGTGTATGTTAACACTTGCCCCTGGGAATCCGACCTGGAGGATTTCGCCCCTGTTTGATGCCCTTTATTAGCTGAAATAGAATTTCTTCTTAATGAAAGACTAGGAAATTCCGGTTCGACTTACTTCATCTGTCGATGGAGAATTGTGAAGGTTCTTATCAACTTCATTGCCCCCAGAATGGTGCCTGCTGCCTTGACCACGAATACTTCAAAACATGGTGTTTGTTACTTGGTCCAATCATTGAGGAATCAAAGAAAACCAAAGCCCAACTTATATGACTTCGAGGAAACAGACAATGTTGATGACATCGCTCGTCTGAAAAGGATCGAAGAAAAGGAAACGATGGTCCGAGTGGAGACGAGGTATTAAAGAATTACCTTCTCAACTATATATGTCTTGACATTTTTTAGGGTTGATTTTGGAAACCCCGGGGGATTGACATTTTCCTTTCTCATGTCTCTTGGAATGACTCAAATAGTGACGGAAACTTTTTTGAGAGTGACTCGATTTTTTGTGACTCGATTGTGGAATGCACCCACGGGGGCTGATGGAGAACTTGACTCATTGGAGACTCGATTAGAGACTCAAATTTTTCTTGTAGTGAAATTTTGAACTCGAAAGAACTCAAGTGATTCCTGGAAAAATGATTTACTATAACTCCCAAGGAGACTTGAAAGCATTGTTGAGAGAGATATCTCTTCTTG